>JAVTVY010004370.1:0-38308 GCA_036873755.1 Hanleya hanleyi
TTATTTCATTATTCATCAAATTAATCCATTTAAGGGGAATATTATTAGAAAACGTAAGTAGTAGTATAAACCCTTTACAGAGCCTATTGACCTCATTTCGACCTCATTTCAAGGTCACAGAGGTCAAGTGGAGTATAGTTCCGGCAGAAGGACCAAAAGCTACCTCCAGCACAGGAGAGTACCATATTTGCATATCACGTGACCCAGGTCAAAGATGTATTCATCCGCGGTGATGCGATCATGTCTGGCGGTGATTCGGTCTCGGGAAAAAGCTTCCGCGGAGAAAAAGTAGTCCCTAGATAAAATGGTCCGATTGGGTCGAGTGAGGTATCAAAGTGAAGCTTAGGTGAAGGGGCATCTAATGGGCTGGGTGTGGGGTTGACATAGCGGCATTCTGCGCATGCGCGGTGGCCCAAGGGTATGGAAATAGCCGTTTTGGGATGTAGGGGAGCTACTAATGGTCCAATGGGATCGAGTGAGGTATCAAAGTGAAGCATTCGTGAAGGGGCTTCTGATGAGCTGGGTGTGGGGTTGAAGTATCGGCATTCTGCGCATGGGCGGTGGCCGAAGGGTATGGAAATAGACGTTTTGGAGCTAGGGGAGCCCCTAATGGTCCAATGGGGTCATATGAGGTATCAAAGTGAAGCATTTGTGAAGGAGCATTTGACTGGACTAGCGGCTCGGGCGTTGTCACCATTCTGCGCATGCGCGGTGGCCCAAGGGTATGAAAATAGACGTTTTGGAGCTAGGGTAGCCCCTAATGAGCCGATTGGGTCGAGTGAGGTATCAAAGTGAAGTATATTTCAAGCATGGGTGGGTGCATGTAAAATTTTTCCTGAAAAAAAAACGGAACACGGACTTTATCGAAAAACCTGGGAAAATGCCTATATGGGGTATGGGGGGTATATAGGTCGCCGGGCTTAACGGGGCTTGCCTATCAATAGAGTTATCTCCCCCTAGTTCCAGGGTGGGTGTATGTAAAATTTTTCCTGAAAAAATACGGAACACGGACTTTATCCTAAATTACGGGAAAATGCCTATATGGGGTATGGGAGGTATAGGACCATCCTGGGAAACCTACTTCTCGACATTTGCGGTATAGGTTGTGGGGTCTCGTTTTCTTAGTCTCGTCAAGACAAACATGATAGGAAGTGTCCCGCAGCGAATCGGTGAAATTTTTGAAAAAGTACGATATAGCCCCATATAGTCCCATACTGGGGGTATAGGATCAATGTTTGTCCCCCTGGGAAACGTACTTCTATACATTTGCGGTAGGGTTGTGTGGTCTCGTTTTACTCGTCTCGTCAAGACAAACATGATAGGAAGTGTCCCCGTGCGAATCGGTGAAATTTTTGAAAAAGTACGATATAGCCCCATATAGACATATATATATAAATATATATTCCCATACTGGGGGTATAGGTTCAATGTTTATCCCCCTGGGAAACCTACTTCTATACATTTGCGGTAGGGTTGTGGGGTCTCGTTTTTCACGTCTCGTCATTTAGAACATCATAGGAAGTGTCCCGGAGCGAATCGGTGAAATTTTTGAAAAAAGTCACCGAGGCCTGGGTAGGCCCATAGGCCTATATACTACATGGCTATGGGTGTATAGGCCCATACGGGGTGGACATGTTGGAGTCTAGGTGAGCCCCTAATGATCCTATGAGGTCGGTTGAGGTCTTATTTTGAAGCTCTCGTGGAGTAGCATCCGACTGGGCTAATGGTCCGTCCGTGTCCAACAGTCTGCGCATGCGCAGTCTGGCCGTAGTATAGAAAACAGGCATTTTGGGTGTTATGTAGGGGTGTGTTTGGGATAGAGATGGGCTATTCACGGTTCGAATGGGTCGTGTGAGGTGTCAAAGTGAAGCTTGTGTGGGGTAGAGTCAGAATGGTGTGTTTTTGAATGCAAGTCGCGTTAATCTGCGCATGCGCAGTTGGTTGTAGTAAGTAAAGTGGCCATTTTGGGGCAGTGAAGGAAGGTATTTGGGGTCGAGATGGGCTATTCACGGTTCGAATGCGTCCTGGAAGGTGTCATCTTGTAGTTCTCGGGGTGTACATTCCGATTTGAGGGATGTTCCCGTCATCTGTGACGTCATCAGTGACGTCATCGGTACGAGTAGTAGCGAAAGTGGCCATTTTCGGGCAGTACATGAAGGTATTTGGGGTCGAGATGGGCTATTCACGGTTCGAATGCGTCCTGGAAGGTGTCATCTTGTAGTTCTCGGGGTGTACATTCCGATTTAAGGGATGTCCGCGTCATCTGTGACGTCATCAGTGACGTCATCAGTACGAGTAGTAGCGAAAGGGGGCATTTTGGGTGCTATGTAGGGGTGTGTTTGGGGTAGAGATGGGCTATTCACGATTCGAATGGGTCGTGTGAGGTGTCAAAGTGAAGCTTGTGTGGGGTAGAGCCAGAATGGTGTGTTTTTGAATGCAAGTCGCGTTAATCTGCGCATGCGCAGTTGGTTGTAGTAAGTAAAGTGACCATTTTGGGGAAGTGAAGGGAGGTATTTGGGGTCGAGATGGGCTATTCACGGTTCGAATGCGTCCTGGAAGGTGTCATCTTGTAGTTCTCGGGGTGTACATACCGATTTGAGGGATGTTCCCGTGATCTCTGACGTCATCGGTACGAGTAGTAGCGAAAGTGGACATTTTGGGGGTGCGTGGGGGTGAGTTTGGGGTCGAGATGGGCTATTCACGGTTCGAATGCGTCCTGGAAGGTGTCATCGTGTAGTTCTCGGGGTGTACATTCCGATTAAGGGATGTCCGCGTCATCTGTGACGTCATTGATGACGTCATCAGTACGAGTAGTAGCGAAAGGGGACATTTTGTGGGTGCGTGGGGGTGAGTTTGGTGTAGAGAGGGACTATCCTTAGTCCGAATGCGTCGTGTGAGGTGTCATTTTGTAGCTCTCGAAGTGTACATTCCGAGTTGAGGCATGTCCGAAGCATCTGTGACGTCATTGTTGACGTCATCAGTAGGAGTAGTAGCGAAAGTGGACATTTTGGGGCAGTGAAGGAAGGTATTCGGAGTAGAGAGGAACCATCCTTGGTCCGAATGCGTCCTGGGAGGTGTCATGTTGTAGCTCTCGGGGTGTACATTCCGAGTTGAGGGATATCCACAGCATCTGTGACGTCATTGGTGACGTCATCAGTACGAGTAGTAGCGAAAGTGGGCATTTTTTAGCAGTGAAGGATGTTATTTGGTGTAGAGATGGACCATCCGCGGTGCGAATGCGTCGTGTGAGGTGTCATCTTGTAGCAACGCCCACCAAAGCCATTCTTAATGCTTCAACGCCCTGGTGAAATAGCTCAGAAGCTCTGATATTCCATGGAATTGTCACTAATTTTTCGAAATGCAGTGACGCCCTCGACGCCCGTCGTTACGCTTTAACACTCTAACATAACACTATGATATAGACCGGAGAGAGAACAACAACAGCAACAACAACAAGGATGACACATGAGAGAACAACAACAACAAGAGTTTTTTTTCATATAGTTTATTCTCCCCAATGTTACATCATACCCACGCTGGGGGAGCCGCGTTGGGTATATTTACAATTCAAGAAGATTCTTGTCCAATCAGAGGCCACCATTTGCATGTTTCATATTCGTTCCTGTCCGTTAGATGTATTCTTGTCCAATCAGAAGTCTCCATTTCAGAAAGTTCCATCTTCGGCCATGTTCGCTCTGAACCGTTTATTCTAATCACCGTCGGGCAGGCCAGGATACGGTTGAGGCAACATATCCTCAGATAGTTGTTTGCGCATTCTGAGAATCCATCAGTGCATGGGTGAATACTTTCATCCGATGGGGGTGGTGGTCAGTTTAACCACGAAGAACGTAACATTGGTTACCCTCTCCACTATCCACTTGGTGTTGGGGCGTTGTTGTTGGGCCCATTCCAAGGGATCCACGGTGGCCAGGTTCTCCAGCATCGTCTCTAGCGACGCCCGGTTAATGATGGTAAACGGTTGGTCAAATACCCGGATGTTACTGCTCGGGTAAAAGTATCGGACTTGATCTGTCTCCTTATGCTGCAGCACATAACCAAACGCCAGATTTAATTTGAAGGACGTTGCTTGGTCATTGAAGATGGCTTCCACGTAGCTGCGTAGACGGGCGAGGTCGGTCAGTCGAAAATTGTAGATATCTTGAATAGGGCGATGACGGTGGAAACAGTGCCGTATCATGGTCCAATGGCGCCGATAGATGTCACTCACTGGATGGTCGTCCTGTAGCAGATCGCTAGGGGCATCCACAGCATCTTCCGAAAAATGTTCGATGTCGTCAGGCGTATGACTCGAAACCGTAACGCTGGGGTCCGGCTGGATATCCAGGCCCTCCTGGACTGTAGGTATAGGCGGGCTCTTCGTCATCGCATCACCAATGGCGTTCGTCTCCCCCGGTTCATCTTCTCTGGCTCTGACCTTCCGCGGCTCCTCTTTAGTAGAATGTTGTCGCACATGCCATGGTACCGGGGCATGAATCAAACGTTGGTGCTGTCTTAACCGACTGGGTCGTTTGAAGAGTCGACCACAATCGTTACATTGTACCGTCACACCCTCGTGGTGTGCCTTCTCATGGCGCAGTAAATTATCCTCCCGATTGAATGATCGTGCACAGATTATACAAGTATACCGTGCATCGTTGTGGGTGGAGGCCTCGTGACGTCGTAAACTTTCTATTCGAGCAAACTGCTTCTGGCAAGTTGTGCAAGTGAACATCTTGGTAGTTGACAGAGTATCGGATGAAACGACCAGGCCGCTTCCCTTTTATAGTACGCTAGCTGGTGATCTATTTTTAGCACACTCAGTTCAACTACCCCAAGTCGAGGACCAGACATATAGAGTATGTATTGCATGCTATGGTATTCATCAGTGCAAGGGTGGCACATTCAGCCGATGGGGGTGGTCGGTCAGCTTGGTAACGAAAAACGTGACATTGGTCACCCTCTCTACGACCCATTGTGTGTTGGGGCGTTGCTGTTGGGCCCATTCCAAGGGATCCACGGTGTCCAGTTTCTCCAGCATTTTCTCTAGCGACGCCCGGTTAATGATGGTAAACGGTTGGTCAAATACCCGGATGTTACTGCTCGGGTAAAAATAGCGGGCTGCTTGGTCTGTGTCCTTATGCTGCAGCACATAACCAAACGCCAGATTCAACTTGAAGGCCGTAGTTTGATCGTTGAAGATGGCTTCACGTAGCTGCGTAGGCGGGTGAGGTTGGTCAGTCGGAAATTGTAGATATCTTGAATGGGGCGATGACGGTAGAAACAGTGCCGGATCATGTGCCAATGGCGCCGATAGATGTCACTCACTGGATGGTGTTCGTGTAACAGATCGCTAGGAACATGTATGGGTTCGTCCACGAAGTGTACTTTGCTCTCCTCGTCGTGCAAAATCTGGCCCAATGTCTTGTCGTCGGAATTTGACTGTTGAATTAGGGCGACATCATCATCTTCAACCCTCGTGCGATGGGTGGGAGTTCCCGCTTTCTCGATACTGGTGCCTACGGACTCTTCTACCTGCAGACGTGACTGCAGAACAGGGTGTCGTGTGCGTTGGTGTCGCAGCAACTGACTGGTCAGTTTGAAAATCCGACCACATTCTTCGCATGGACGCTTGGGTACTTCATGGCGTGCACGTGTGTGGCGCTGTAAATGATCTGGGCGCTGAAACGACAGTGTACATATCGTACAGCTATGCCGGGCGGTTCCTTCGTGCTTGGTAGCCTCATGGCGGCGCAAGTCGTGCAGACGAGTGAATGCTTTCGAGCACGTAGTACAAGTGAACATCTTGGTGGTTGACAGAGTGTCTGATGAAACGACCAGGCCGCTTCCCTTTTATAGCACGCTAGCTGGTGATCTATTTTTAGCACACTCAAACGAACCCCCACAAACAGGTCAGTACCATCTCCTTTCCTTCAATTCACATCGAAAGTGACGTCATACCCCAACATGTCTAAACATGATCCGACAACATGAAAAGGATGCAGGTCAAGTGCACTCAATGACCTGGTGTACAAACGACCTAATATGACCACTCACTCACTCATGTGTGTGTGTGTGTCTGTTTACCTGTGTGTCTGCGTCTGTGTGTATGTGTCTGTGTGTGTGTGCATGCATGTGTGTGTGTAGGTATGTGTGTGTGTATGCATAGGTGTGTGTATGTGTGTGGGTGTGCGTGAATGCGCGTGTGTGTGCGTGTAGGTGTGTATACGTCTGTGTGCGTGTGTATGTGTGTGTAGGCATGTGCTTGTGCGTGTATATGCGTGAGTATGTGCTTGTATGCATCTGTGTGTGTGTGTGTGTGTGTAAGTGTGTGTGTGTGCTTGTCAGTGTGTTCACGCGTATATGTGTGCGTGTGTATGACTGTATGTGTGTATGCGTCTCTGTGTATGTGTGTGTGTGTGTGTGTGTGTGCTTGTGAGTGTGTACGTGTGTGTGTATGCGTGCGTGTGTATATGCGTCTGGGTACACGTGTGTGTGCGTGTGCGTGTGTGTATGCATGTGTGTATGCATGTATGCCTCTGTGTGTGTAAGTGTGTGCTTGCGAGTGTGTTTCTTAGATCGGAGCTCTTGGAGCTCAAAGCCTGTGGAGCTCAGAGCTCGGAAGTGACATTTGCATATGACCTCTGTGAGGTCACTTCCGCTTCTGTTCACGTGACCGGAACCGGAACTGACCTTTGACCCCGGCGCGCGAGGTGTAAAGGTTTCCACCGCGGTGGAAACCTTTGCGCGCCGGGGTCAAAGCTCAGTTCCGGTCACGTGAACGGAAGCGGAAGTGACCTCACAGAGGTCATATGCAAATGTCACTTCCGAGCTCTGAGCTCCACAGGCTTTGAGCTCCAAGAGCTCCGATCTAAGAAACACACTCGCAAGCACACACTTACACACACAGAGGCATACATGCATACACACATGCATACACACACGCACACGCACACACACGTATACCCAGACGCATATACACACGCACGCATACACACACGCGTACACACTCACAAGCACACACACACACACAGAGACATACATACACATGCATACACACACGCATACGCAGGCATACACACACACGTACACACACACACACACATACACAGAGACGCATACACACATACAGTCATACACACGCACACATATACGCGTGAACACACTGACAAGCACACACACACTTACACACACACACACAGATGCATACAAGCACATACTCACGCATATACACGCACACGCACACGCCTACACACACATACACACGCACACAGACGTATACACACCTACACGCACACACACGCGCATTCACGCACACCCACACACATACACACACCTATGCATACACACACACATACCTACACACACACATGCATGCACACATACACAGACACATACACACAGACGCAGACACACATGTAAACAGACACACACACACACACATGAGTGAGTGAGTGGTCATATAAGGTCGTTTGTACACCAGGTCATTGAGTGCACTTGACCTGCATCCTTTTCATGTTGTCGGATCATGTTTATGACGTCACTTTCGATGTGAATTGAAGGAAAGGAGATGGTACTGACCTGTTTGTGGGGGTTCGTTTGAGTGTGCTAAAAATAGATCACCAGCTAGCGTGCTATAAAAGGGAAGCGGCCTGGTCGTTTCATCAGACACGCTGTCAACCACCAAGATGTTCACTTGTACTACGTGCTCGAAAGCATTCACTCGTCTGCACGACTTGCGCCGCCATGAGGCTACCAAGCACGAAGGAACTGCCCGGCATAGCTGTACGATATGTACACTGTCGTTTCAGCGCCCAGATCATTTACAGCGCCACACACGTGCACGCCATGAAGTATCCAAGCGTCCATGCGAAGAATGTGGTCGGATTTTCAAACTGACCAGTCAGTTGCTGCGACACCAACGCACACGACACCCTGTTCTGCAGTCACGTCTGCAGGTAGAAGAGTCCGTAGGCACCAGTATCGAGAAAGCGGGAACTCCCACCCATCGCACGAGGGTTGAAGATGATGATGTCGCCCTAATTCAACAGTCAAATTCCGACGACAAGACATTGGGCCAGATTTTGCACGACGAGGAGAGCAAAGTACACTTCGTGGACGAACCCATACATGTTCCTAGCGATCTGTTACACGAACACCATCCAGTGAGTGACATCTATCGGCGCCATTGGCACATGATCCGGCACTGTTTCTACCGTCATCGCCCCATTCAAGATATCTACAATTTCCGACTGACCAACCTAACCCGCCTACGCAGCTACGTGAAAGCCATCTTCAACGATCAAACTACGGCCTTCAAGTTGAATCTGGCGTTTGGTTATGTGCTGCAGCATAAGGACACAGACCAAGCAGCCCGATATTTTTACCCGAGCAGTAACATCCGGGTATTTGACCAACCGTTTACCATCATTAACCGGGCGTCGCTAGAGGCAATGCGGGAGAAACTGGACACCGTGGATCCATTGGAATGGGCCCAACAACAACGTCCCAACACACAATGGGTCGTAGAGAGGGTGACCAATGTCACGTTTTTCGTTACCAAGCTGACCGACCACCCCCATCGGCTGAATGTGCCACCCTTGCACTGATGAATACCATAGCATGCAATACATACTCCATATGTCTGGTCCTCGACTTGGGGTAGTTGAACTGAGTGTGCTAAAAATAGATCACCAGCTAGCGTACTATAACAGGGAAGCGGCCTGGTCGTTTCATCCGATACTCTGTCAACTACCAAGATGTTCACTTGCACAACTTGCCAGAAGCAGTTTGCTCGAATAGAAAGTTTACGACGTCACGAGGCCTCCACCCACAACGATACACGGTATACTTGTATAATCTGTGCACGATCATTCAATCGGGAGGATAATTTACTGCGCCATGAGAAGGCACTCCACGAGGGTGTGACGGTACAATGTAACGATTGTGGTCGAGTCTTCAAACGACCCAGTCGGTTAAGACAGCACCAACGTTTGATTCATGCCCCGGTACCATGGCATGTGCGACAATATTCTACTAAAGAGGAGCCGCGGAAGGTCAGAGCCAGAGAAGATGAACCCGGGGAGACGAACGCCACTGGTGATGCGATGACGAAGAGCCCGCCTATACCTACAGTCCAGGAGGGCCTGGATATCCAGCCGGACCCCAGCGTTACGGTTTTGAGTCATACGCCTGACGACATCGAACATTTTTCGGAAGATGCTGTGGATGCCCCTAGCGATCTGCTACAGGACGACCATCCAGTGAGTGACATCTATCGGCGCCATTGGACCATGATACGGCACTGTTTCCACCGTCATCGACCTATTCAAGATATCTACAATTTTCGACTGACCGACCTCGCCCGTCTACGCAGCTACGTGGAAGCCATCTTCAATGACCAAGCAACGTCCTTCAAATTAAATCTGGCGTTTGGTTATGTGCTGCAGCATAAGGAGACAGATCAAGTCCGATACTTTTACCCGAGCAGTAACATCCGGTTATTTGACCAACCGTTTACCATCATTAACCGGGCGTCGCTAGAGACGATGCTGGAGAACCTGGCCACCGTGGATCCCTTGGAATGGGCCCAACAACAACGCCCCAACACCAAGTGGATAGTGGAGAGGGTAACCAATGTTACGGTCTTCGTGGTTAAACTGACCACCACCCCCATCGGATGAAAGTATTCACCCATGCACTGATGGATTCTCAGAATGCGCAAACAACTATCTGAGGATATGTTGCCTCAACCGTATCCTGGCCTGCCCGACGGTGATTAGAATAAACGGTTCAGAGCGAACATGGCCGAAGATGGAACTTTCTGAAATGGAGACTTCTGATTGGACAAGAATACATCTAACGCACAGGAACGAATATGACAGATGCAAATGGTGGCCTCTGATTGGACAAGAATCTTCTTGAATTGTAAATATACCCAACGCGGCTCCCCCAGCGTGGGTATGATGTAACATTGGGGAGAATAAACTATATGAAAAAAACTTCTTGTTGTTGTTGTTCTCTCATGTGTCATCCTTGTTGTTGCTGCTGTTGTTGTTGTTCTCTCTCCGGTCTATATCATAGTGTTATGTTAGAGTGTTAAAGCGTAACGACGGGCGTCGAGGGCGTCACTGCATTTCGAAGAATTAGTGACAATTCCATCGACTATCAGAGCTTCTGAGCTATTTCACCAGGGCGTTGAAGCATTAAGAATGGCTTTGGTGGGCGTTGCTACAAGATGACACCTCACACGACGCATTCGCACCGCGGACGGTCCATCTCTACACCAAATAACATCCTTCACTGCTAAAAAATGCCCACTTTCGCTACTACTCGTACTGATGACGTCACCAATGACGTCACAGATGTTGTGGATATCCCTCAACTCGGAATGTACACCCCGAGAGCTACAACATGACACCTCCCAGGACGCATTCGGACCAAGGATGGTTCCTCTCTACTCCGAATACCTTCCTTCACTGCCCCAAAATGTCCACTTTCGCTACTACTCCTACTGATGACGTCAACAATGACGTCACAGATGCTTCGGACATGCCTCAACTCGGAATGTACACTTCGAGAGCTACAAAATGACACCTCACACGACGCATTCGGACTAAGGATAGTCCCTCTCTACACCAAACTCACCCCCACGCACCCACAAAATGTCCCCTTTCGCTACTACTCGTACTGATGACGTCATCAATGACGTCACAGATGACGCGGACATCCCTTAAATCGGAATGTACACCCCGAGAACTACAAGATGACACCTTCCAGGACGCATTCGAACCGTGAATAGCCCATCTCGACCCCAAACTCACCCCCACGCACCCCCAAAATGTCCACTTTCGCTACTACTCGTACCGATGATGTCACCGATGACGTCACAGATCACGGGAACATCCCTCAAATCGGTATGTACACCCCGAGAACTACAAGATGGCACCTTCCAGGACGCATTCGAACCGTGAATAGCCCATCTCGACCCCAAATACCTTCCTTCACTTCCCCAAAATGGCCACTTTACTTACTACAACCAACTGCGCATGCGCAGATTAACGCGACTTGCATTCAAAAACACACCATTCTGACTCTACCCACACAAGCTTCACTTTGACACCTCACACGACCCATTCGAATCGTGAATAGCCCATCTCTACCCCAAACACACCCCTACATAGCACCCAAAATGCCCCCTTTCGCTACTACTCGTACTGATGACGTCACTGATGACGTCACAGATGACGCGGACATCCCTTAAATCGGAATGTACACCCCGAGAACTACAAGATGACACCTTCCAGGACGCATTCGAACCGTGAATAGCCCATCTCGACCCCAAATACCTTCATGTACTGCCCGAAAATGGCCACTTTCGCTACTACTCGTACCGATGACGTCACCGATGACGTCACAGATGACGCGGAACATCCCTCAAATCGGAATGTACACCCCGAGAACTACAAGATGACACCTTCCAGGACGCATTCGAACCGTGATTAGCCCATCTCCACCCCAAATAACTTCCTTCACTGCCCCAAAATGGCCACTTTACTTACTACAACCAACTGCGCATGCGCAGATTAACGCGGCTTGCATTCAAAAACACACCATTCTGACTACCCCACACAAGCTTCACTTTGACACCTCACACGACCCATTCGAACCGTGAATAGCTCATCTCTATCCCAAACACACCCCTACATAACACCCAAAATGCCTGTTTTCTATACTACGGCCAGACTGCGCATGCGCAGACTATTGGACACGGACGGACCATTAGCCCAGTCGGATGCTACTCCACGAGAGCTTCAAAATAAGACCTCAACCGACCTCATAGGATCATTAGGGGCTCACCTAGACTCCAACATGTCCACCCCGTATGGGCCTATACACCCATAGGCATGTAGTATATAGGCCTATGGGCCTACCCAGGCCTCGGTGACTTTTTCCAAAAATTTCACCGATTCGCTCCGTGACACTTCCTATCGTGTTCTAAATGACGAGACGTGAAAAACAAATCCAAACAACCCTACCGCAAATGTATAGAAGTAGGTTTCCCAGGGGGACAAACATTGATCCTATACCCCCAGTATGGGACTATATGGGGCTATATCGTACTTTTTCAAAAAATTCACCGTTTCGCTCCGGGACACTTCCTATCATGTTTGTCTTGACGAGACGAGTAAAACGAGACCCCACAACCCTACCGCAAATGTATAGAAGTACGTTTCCCAGGGGGACAAACATTGATCCTATACCCCCAGTATGGGACTATATGGGGCTATATCGTACTTTTTCAAAAATTTCACCGATTCGTGCCGGGACACTTCCTATCATGTTCTAAATGACGAGACTAAGAAAACGCGACCCCACAACCCATACCGCAAATGTCGAGAAGTAGGTTTCCCAGGGGGATAAACATTGATCCTATACCTCCCATACCCCATATAGGCATTTTCTCGTAATTTAGGATAAAGTCCGTATTCCGTATTTTTTCAGGAAAAATTTTACATACACCCACCCTGGAACTAGGGGGAGATAACTCTATTGATAGGCAAGCCCCGTTAAGCCCGGCGACCTATATACCCCCCATACCCCATATAGGCATTTTCCCAGGTTTTTCGATAAAGTCCGCGTTCCGTATTTTTTTTTTCAGGAAAAATTTTACATGCACCCACCCATGCTTGAAATATACTTCACTTTGATACCTCACTCGACCCAATCGGCCCATTAGGGGCTCCCCTAGCTCCAAAACGTCTATTTCCATACCCTTTTCCCACAATTCCCTGTCTGCGCATGCGCAGAATGGTGACAACGCCCGAGCCGCTAGTCCAGTCAAATGCCCCTTCACAAATGCTTCACTTTGATACCTCATATGACCCCATTGGACCATTAGGGGCTCCCCTAGCTCCAAAACGTCTATTTCATACCCTTCGGCCACCGCGCATGCGCAGAATGCCGATACTTCAACCCCACACCCAGCCCATCAGATGCCCCTTCACGAATGCTTCACTTTGATACCTCACTCGATCCCATTGGACCATTAGTAGCTCCCCTACATCCCAAAACGGCTATTTCCATACCCTTGGGCCACCGCGCATGCGCAGAATGCCGCTATGTCAACCCCACACCCAGCCCATTAGATGCCCCTTCACATAAGCTTCACTTTGATACCTCACTCGACCCCATCGGACCATTTTATCTAGGGACTACTTTTTCTCCGCGGAAGCTTTTTCCCGAACCGAATCACCGCCAGACATGATCGCATCACCGCGGATGAATACATCTTTGACCTGGGTCACGTGATATGCAAATTTGGAACTCTCCTGTGCTGGAGGTAGCTTTTGGTCCTTCTGCCGGAACTATACTCCACTTGACCTCTGTGACCTTGAAATGAGGTCGAAATGAGGTCAATGCGACCGGTAAAGGGTTTTATATACTACTTAGTACCCATCCACTGCGTATGACCGCTATCGTTATTAGACGACGGCGGCCAGTCTAGGGTAAATTCAAAATGGCGGCCATGTGGGGTACCAGAAAACTGATGTTTTCGTCAGATTTCTCCCAAATGTTTGCTTTTCTACATAGAATTTGGGTAAAACCTATTTTATTCCATATCAGATAATTATTTACTAATTTATCATGCAGTTTTTGCGAGAAAATTCTAACCAAAAAAAATGCTCTTTTTAAAAATGACGTCACTGGGACGTCATCATGGCGACCATCTTTTTTCAGAATTTCTTCTAGAGCTTGACCCAAACATATAATGTGGTAAGTTCCCCACCCCCGGCTGCTGTACACCCCCCAAATCACGCAGGCCAGATATGATTAATGCATCGTCGACCGTCCAATCACACTTACAAACTATAGAGTGCAGGTCCCTCGATCGCCCGTACACGTCCCGTCACATCCCAAAATGCTCGCTTTGGCTACTACTCCAACTGATGACGTCACCAAATGACATGGACATCCCTCAAGTCGTCGTCTACATGCCGAGAGCTTGCCTAGGATCAAGAATGTTCCTTCAATCACCCAAACAAGCCTCCACGCAAAATGCCCGTTTTCGCTACTACTCGTACTGATGAGGTCACCAATGACGTCACAGATGACATGGGCATCGTGGTCTACACCACGAGTGCTTCCCGCCCCATACACTATATTTGGATGAGATATACCTAGTCCATTGCTCAAACAGACCCCTGCTCACCTCTAAAATGTCGGCTTTCTACACTACTCTCAGACTGAACATGCGCAGAATTTTGAAACTGGACAACACATCAGTTCAGTCCGACGTTACCTCACGAGTGTTTCACTATGACACCTCACACGGCCAAATCGGACCTATATTGGTTCATCTAGACCTCAAAACGTCTACTCAAATACACCTTTTCTACTGCGCATGCGCAGATAGATGGTATTTCCACCCCACACCCGTCCAGTTGGATGCTCCCCATCGAGTGCTACACTATGACACCCCACACGATCAAACCATGGGTCCACCTAGACCCCAAAGCGTCCACCCCGTTCTGCCTGCGTACTGCGCATGCGTCATCAGATTTTTTCAACAAAAGTCAACCCATGATCTCGAAACCTCTTCCATCGTCTTCAGCGCGAGACCTACTTGTAACAGAGCAGATATAATGCTGCCATTTTATGGTGCTGTCCCACTGAAATATCATGCCGTAGGCAGACAGGACACCCCACTCAGTCACATTATACGGACACCGAGCAAACCAGTCCTTGTTCTATCCTCTTAATGCTGAGCGCAAGCGAGGAAGCAACGAGTTCCATTTTTCAAGTCTTTGGTATGGCCCGGCCTGGGATTGAAACCAGTACCTATACCGCTTACGAGGCCGACGCTCTAACCATTAAGCCACCGCAGTGCGGTCTGAAGATATAATATAATACCATAGAAGTATATATACCCGCCCTCTAGTCGCTGCATAAATCCATAAGGTGATTATAACCTATGAGTATCGCGGGATGTTCTGGAATTTCTCCTCCAATCAGAATACGCACTTCATGTGTAGGCCGGCGAATGACTCGCTACTTTTCCTCCAATGCATAGACGAGTAAGTTACCTCACGATAAATATGACATTCTCATTGGCCAATGGATGTGACGTCAGCCAATCGACAGACACTTATAACCTGGATATTTCCCCAATACTTATAACATTGCGCTTGGACCCCCAATTCATCTTCCTTCAGTTATCCATGACCCTGTATTGCATATATAAAAAATATAGGGATATAGGGACATATACATGCCGTCATTTTCATCTGACGACGATACAGCTCACCAGACCCCAGTGTACGAGTTGTCACAACGACACAGCTCACCAATTATCAATATAGGAGTTGTCAGAGCATTTCCATCATAGCTCTCTAGATTTGTATCTAATACCGCTTATGCCGTGTGGTTATGCTAGCGGCCGTGTGATCATGTCATCCAAGTTGCCACATAAACAGGTACAATAAAAGCGTACCTGAGATACAACACATATCATTAATCGTTAGATTCTTGGTATGTGCTTTAGAATATGTTAACCAGAAGACTATACTGTGAAGTCATGTGGCTCTGTCAGTATGTCGGCACCTCTTCCCACTTCCCTTATATGTGTTGTAATTCCTACATCCCCATCCTTTATTTCCCTAAACCTTTCTCGCCATTTTCCCCTATACTTTTAACATTATCCCTCATTGGCTCATTTTCCCATAAGCTATAAAATGGACAGTCTCAATTTATGCTGAGAAATTTACGCTTTCTGTACTACTATGGTCAACACAGATCGACCTCAAACTGTAAATGTATGTCTACACATCTTATCGTTTGGCAATCTAATTAGACAGACGTGAACAATGGAATCATGTCACTGTGTCATTGTGGAGATAACAGACTATATAGCATCAGGCCAAGGTGTAACCATGTCACTGTGTCATTGTGGAGATAACAGAATATATAGCATCAGGCCAAGGTGTACGGTCCAGACTGCTCAAGATATCCTGAGGTCAATAGGCCTTCACACGTCTGACCCAAATTTGGGCCTATTCGTCATGTAAGCAAAACACAACAGGTGAGTATCCTTGTTAAACCTGGAAAAGCTACTCTCTAAAAAAAACTTGAGTGAACTGTTCCACTCAAGTTTGAGTGAAATGTACCTGTTCACTCAAACTTGAGTTACTCTTCACTCAACTTGAGTTACTTTTCACTCAACTTGAGTTTAGAGTAACCACTCAAGTTCACTCAACTTGAATGGGATCAATTTCCACTCTTATGCTTGAGTGAATGTGACTCAAGTTGAGTGAAAATCTCACTCAAGTATTGAGTGGGATAAATTTCCACTCTAACTTGAGTGAAATTTCATTCAACTTTTTTTAGAGAGTACCCGACAAGCTGTATTGCAGGCTGTGTTCCCGGTTTGAAGATCTTTATAACATGACGAACTTCCCCAAATTTGGATATTACACAACGTGCTAATATTTAATTTTCGTGCTGGTTATCAAATTCTGGGGCTTGTGAAACAGCCTTATAGGCTGCCAGGGGAGGAGACTGGGGACTCAAACTGATGTTTTCTCACAATAAAGACCTACTGATTTCTATTTCCTAATTCCTAATACGGATTTGACGACAGGAACACCATGTTGTTTTGCCAACCTCACTGAAACTGTTGACTATGAAAGCCGGATGCGTTTCCACTGTTGGATTGGAAGGCCGGATGCGTCACCTCTTGTTTTCATATTTTCGCATCGATAATAGTAAAGCGAAAACGCGACAATAGGCGACAACGCGAAAACGTGATGCGAAGACCCGAGAACGTGAAACGTGTTTCGCATCGCGTTTTCGCATTTTCGCATGGCGTTTTCTCGTTTCCTCAGTCGCATTTTCGCGCTTTCGCTTTCTCGCATCGCGTTTTCACGTTAAGGTTATCGATGCAAAAATGCAAAAGACACGAGATGACGCATCCGGCTTCAATAGTTGACCGATTGATATACTTTCTCTCTTACAACGACAGAAAGGGTTGATGCCCAAAATGGGGTATCTTGGCGTCAGAGACCCCTCGGGTAGTTCTCCCTGTGTTGCAATACAATTCATCGTGGGAATTCCCTATGATACCCGAAGGGGTATACTGGTGACCAAATGCCCCTGGTTCTCAACACGATACTCCACAGCTTCGTCTTCATTTCACAGGTTCTCGACAAGGTTCTCTTGATAACCACGTGTCTTGTGAGATCTTTGACGCATGCGTGTTGTTGACATTCCTCCCGCCTATCTGCTGTTTGAGATTGACGTTGGTTGGATTTTGCTCAGTAAAATCCTCGTCAAGATTACTTCTTGGTGCCATCGATGCCATATACCAGATAACAGATAAGGGGGTTGCCGAATCAAATTTCGAAATGGTTCCAAATTTGAAACAGGACAGTTGCTTAGTTAGCCAGTCTATCAATCGGTAGGTTACGATAGATACACTGGCTTGGTTAGTTACTAACAGCAGTTCTGGAGATAAATAACTCGAGGGGTTTCCACTAAACCCAACCAATCAAGAAGTGCGCTGAAGCAGCTCAACAGGCCAATAATCCACAGGGAGGTTCGAGTTTTGACTGGTTTGTATTTCATCGCCGGCCAGGCTACCTTTGAAGTCAGGCTGAAATCGACATCGGGTGTAAAAGCGAAAACCGCAGGCTTCGGATGCCGACGCGCTAATTCAAAACAACCACTGGGGATGAAAAGTACGAGATTGTGTAATAGACGCAACGACTCTAGAACTCATTAGAATCACCAAAAAGGTCCAGGTAAACCCTCTTCGAGGATTTAAGGATCACCTGGACTTGTGAAGATGGGTTAGCAGTTGGTATCTTCGCCGAATTTTTCAAGAACATGATTATTGTCCACCTTTTCATACACCACAATGGCAGTGGGCATCATAAAATTGCGTTCTATACGATCTTCAACGTTCTACATACCCCTTCTCTATACGTATCTTTATCTCTCGGGACTGTAGCTCGGTATAGGTCATTTTTGTTATATCCTCTGTCATTGTGGTATATGAAAAGGTGGGAAATAATTATATTCTTGGTGAAAAAAAAAAATATTAAAAACAACAACAATGACAAAGACAACCACTGCTGAAGCAAGCCACTGTGAATTGCTTACTGAAAACTACTGAGCAAAGTGACTGTCAACTGATAAAAACTAAAGAAATCCGACTGTGTACTGAGAAATACTGAAGCAAGCCAACTGTTTATACTGGAAAATACCAAAGCAGAACGACTGTCTACTACGAAATACTGTGGCACAACGACTGCCTGCTGAGTAATGGTGAAACAGAACGACTGCTTACTGAAAAATTGAAGCAAACCAGCTGTCTACTGAGACGCTACTGAAAAAGAAGGACTGCTCAGTGAGAAATAGTCAGAACGACTACAAGCTGAGAAATATTGAAGCAGAGCGATGGCTTAATGAAAAATAATGAGTGAGTGAATAGGATTTAACGTCGTTTAACTTTTAAACAATGTTTCAGTCATATCACGACGGTGCCTACATGTACCAGAACAAGAGAGTGTCCACAGTTCCTATTATCCTGGACACTGATCTGATCAGCCCAGTCATGATCAGTACAGCACCCGGTCACCCATCCAAGTACTGGCCGGGCTCAACGTTGCTTAACTTTGGTGATCTGACGAGAACCGGTGTGACTCAGATTCACCGGACTCTGAAGCACCCCCCTAACTTGACAACTTGTCTACGTCCTTGTACTGAAGGGTTTGATTTAATATTTGAATGCAGCCGCTTGTGGCGCCTTCATCTACATACATGCCTCAGATACAACACTCAGGACGAAACCCTGGTTACAGGTATATGCCCGAATTTTTTATTTTTTTAATATTTTTTTGTTGCTGTTAAATCGAAGTATTTCCTCCAGTGCAAACAATGAAACATGCGTGCAAGATTTTACTGTCAAACACAAGCCATTTCCCAGTGGGCACACGCGTTGTTTCGGTGTTGAAAATAGGTTGAAATTACGCCTCGTTTGGTAATCTAAGATAGATTTGGAAAATAGACCGACATGGGAACAAGGTCGCTGTGTCATTGTAGAGATAATGTGATTATATATTCACCGGTTGATATATAAGGTGAGAACAAACGTCTGTCCCAAGTCTACTCATGTCAAACAAGTGCAATATGTTTCGTGCTACTCATCAATTTCAGGGACAGCTCTGCTGGTTAAAATACAAATTATACTGATTTATCCCATTACACCCCAGATTTAACAGTTTCAGTTCGCCCCTGGAAAACTGAACTTCTTGTATCTTAGTCTGGAACTGCCTACTGATGCTTTTGATTACCACTCGTCCCATTTCGCATGAAACGTACCAAACCACACTCCAATCCAATTGATTTTTAAAAATGGAAACTGTGTTTTGAGACGAACACACGGTCGCGACTGTCACTTTTTTTTTTCAGGAATAAACCGACATTCTCTAAGTAAGCGAAACACAATAAAATTTAGCTATGATATTATCCAATAATAAAACAGCATTTAATGCGGGATATTCTTCGGAGCAAGTGACGTCATTTACTGCATTTTAACCCAAATGGCTGGCTGGCTTTGATGTTGTGATGTGTGGAGTTTGTACCTGCTGTAACGTTATCTCGCTTATTCAGAATAACTGAGCACAACAACTGCCTACTGAGAAATACATATTAAACACAATGACCGCCTACTGTGAATTGCGGAGCAGACGGACTACCTGCGGTAGACCCTACTGAGAAAATGACACAGAACGAGTATACCTACTGAGAAATACTGAAACAGAACAGCTATCTACTGAGCATCGTTGAAGCAGAAAGTAGAACGACTACATGCGTCACCACATTTTGACTTTTGTGTGAAATACACATTTGGAGTCGTACAAAATAAGATTCCTCTGCGGTCAAACTTTACCTGGTCAGCTGTACCGGCTGTCCTTTCCTATCGACATGCGATATAATACCTTATGTCCGCATTGACATCATGCCACTAATACCATCATATATATGTAGACAGTTTTCCCTCTTTCTCTTGACTCTGATTGAATTGTTGGCCCCATTTACTGGCAAACTTATAAGGAGAAATTCACCAACTGGTAGAAATTTCGGGTAAAATGACGTCATCGAAAAAGACGGCCGTATTTCTCCCAAGATAATAGACGAACGGTCTACATAAGCAGTTAGAGATGGCGACCAGTTGGTGATAGACATTCTTATAGACTGATAGAGGCTTAGAACTAGCTGTATTGTTGTCTGAGAGTTATATCAGATGAGTTGCTTATTTGTGCTGATCTGTCATCACAAGTCCCGAGATAATTCCGCTTAAGAGATGGTTGGTTGGTTGGTTTGATCGGGCACTCCATCGTATTACAATGGGCACTGGTCATACAGAGTATGCCGTGCAACCCTTTCCCCCACGCCGCCCTACACATGCTCCCTCGTACCAATGACGCATAGCCACTGGTATCCATATGTAATCTTGACTAGGTCCCCAGTCTTTCCTCTATTTCTCTTTATCATATATATATATATTCATATATTCACCAATTACTTCCTCACTAGTTCTCTTTATTTTTCTCAATGAAGTACCCCAATATTTCCCATAATTATAGAGTATGCCGTGCAACCGATTCCCCCACGCCGCCCTACACATGCTCCCTCGTACCAATGACGCATAGCCACTGGTATCCATATGTAATCTTGACTAGGTCCTCAGTCTTTCCTCTATTTCTCTTTATCATCTATATATATATTCATATATTCACCAATTATTTCCCCACTAGTTCTCTTTATTTTTCTCAATGAAGTACCCCAATATTTCCCATAATTACAGAGTATGCCGTGCAACCGATTCCCCCACACCGCCCTACACATGCTCCCTCGTACCAATGACGCATAGCCACTGGTATCCATATCTAATCTTGACTAGGTCCTCAGTCTTTCCTCTATTTCTCTTTATCATCTATATATATATTCATATATTCACCAATTATTTCCCCACTATTTATCTTTATTTTCCTCAATGAAGTACCCCCAATATTTCCCGTCATTACAGGGTATGCCGTGCAACCGTTTCCCCCACACCGCCCTACACATGCTCCCTCGTACCAATGACGCATAGCCACTGGTAATGAATATCTGTTCCCCATTATATCTTCTTTACATCTGTATCCATATCTAACCTTGACCAGGTCCCCAGTCTTTCTTCTATTTCTCTTTATCATCTCTATACACATTCATATATTCACCAATTATTTCCCCACTAGTTAAGACTTCCGATGAAATACTTAGGCTACGTCTTTGAATCCCCCGTATTCCATTCTCAATGTGGGGTGCTGTGGGAGGCTTTCCTGCGGAGTCATATGTTGGCTTTATATTCGCCAGACGTCGCCAATTATTGCCAACTCTTTCATATCTCACAAATCTATATAATCTTCATGAAATAGGTTGTCAAGTGTGCAATTGCATATCTGTCGTATCCTGGCGATTTAATTGTATGTCAGTCTGTCGTTAAGCTTCGGTTATATGAGGGATCTTCCGCAGAACAGAATTGGTGGTAGAGTTATATGCTACCGAACGTTCTTTCCAAAAATATAAAATCCGTACCGCTGATCAGTATTCTTACCCCATTATAATCGTTGTAAAGTCGTCATCTAGAGAATGATGTATCTCAGCTACGCTTTGATTGTGACTGTTCATATGAGCACCATGAAAATCTTGAAGTACATGGGTTCATACGGCCCCTAGCCCCAGGTTAAGCGGAATTAAGATACAAGTTACGAAACGTAACGCCATAGGTCTTGCACGCTACGCTCGTATTTGGCAATAAGCATGCGATATGTATCGCCAAATTTGAGAAACTTTGAGTGGAGGCGCTTGGTGGAATAGCCATGTTTTATAAGTTTCTGCAACAATGTTTTGTGACGTTGATTAAAATCGTCACATTTAACACAGGATCTAGCAAATGCTACCAGGCGAGATATGTATACGCCATATGCAGGTCCCACTAGACTATTACTGTCCAGATAGTTTACGATGTCGAAATTGTAATCATCTCTTTTGTCATAAAGTCGACGAGAGAGAATGCCCGCTTCATTTTTTTAAAGATATAGATCTAAATATGATGTGCCTGTAGGGCTATCTGTAGTTTCCTTCAAATCCAGTGAAGGTGGATATATATCCTTCACTGTGTCATTTATATAGCGATTATCCACAGCGAGAAGATCGTCCATATAGCGTTTGGTGAATGAGAAGGAACGAGCTTTGAATGGATCGGTTTTTGAAAGCTCCTGCATATTCATAAGAGAACAGATACAGGTCAGCCAACAGGGGTGCACAATTAGTACCCATTGGAATACCTATATGCTGCTGATATATTGTGTTGCCAAATTACACACAGATATTTTTAATGAGAAATTGAAGCAAATCTATAAACAAAAAAAAAATCCCATGAATGATATCTCTTGTATGTAGTAGAGCTAAAGAATGCTTTAAGGCTTCCGACATTAATATATCTACGATCAGTTTTCTTGAGCACAGATATTATTAATGAACTTAGACGGTCAATAAGATGGCCGAGATGGGCGAGACGTTGGAGGCCACAGGAAACAAGTTTCACTGCAAAGGGTATTCGAAAGTGAAAACCGCAATTTTAGCCCATAAGATATTGGCACCCAGACTACGACGGGCTTTACGTCAGCAACACAGGCCCGCAAAACAAGAGTTTTGGGGTGTGTGGACGGTGGTAATACGGTGACGTGTCGAATTATGGGGTATCTATATATAACCCCATGCTTTATATGATGTTGATTTATATAAAGCATGGGGTTATATATAGAGACCCTATATTTCGACACGTCACCGTAATACCACCGTCCACACCCCCCAAAACTCTTGTTTTGCGGGCCTGTGGTCAGCAATATGCCGACCTCGTGACCCATATAAAATTGCTGGACAAGGACCCGGTCCATATGGAAATCGAAAGAACAGCGTGTTGAAAACCTCGGGCATGAACTGGAAAGCGGCGTATGTCAGAACAGTCACACCAAAGAAACATTTGTTCGAACGCATCATTAAGATCAAAAGCGTCCCACTATAAATAACCCACACGACACCATTTCTCTCATTTCACCATGAGCACTACAGAGTCCACCTTGTTTGAACCCGACAACGAGGATAATTTAACCGAAGCGTTACGTCGAGCCAACGTTCTAGTCGATGCTTTTATTGATACAGCTCAAGGTGGATCCACTATTCAGCACCAACGCATGCGTTCTCATCTTATCACGCTCATAGATAGCACCCAATGGTTGACACGGGTATGTATTCTGCTGCTGAGAGTCTATTTACTGATACGGAGAGCTTGATCTCAGATAGTCAGCCTACACCCCAAGGAAGTGAGGACGAACCCACCTGTGAGACCAGTTATTAATACTCACGCTGCAGTGATCGAGGACACCGGACAGGATAACTTACAACAGGCGTACATCCAAGCATCACTTGGAAGAGGATATGGCTACCACCCACCGAGGCCCTGGAAAATGCGATCAAAATGCCCAAACAACTGTTTCAGGACATGCTGCCTGAACAGTATCCTGGCCTGCCCGACGATGCTCAGGTTACAGGGAACAGAGATTGAACTTTCTCAAAGGACGGCTTCTGATTGCACAAGAGCATACTTGAATTGTAAACACACCCAACGCGGTTCCCCCAGCGTGGGTATGTGTTTTGGCGGGGATAATAAACTATATAAACACTTATGAACGTGTTGATCTTCCGCTTTTTATCTGTTCAAACCGTTTCCTAAATGTACATACACCCACTAAGCCACACTTCCTCTCTCGGCAGGCCACCACCACCGGGCGTTGACGGGCGTCACCGCCCGGTGGTGGTGGTGTCTTCTGATAACGTCACCAATGGCGTCACAGATGATGTGGACATCCCTCAACGTCGTGGTCTACACTCTCAGAGCTTCACTTTGACAACTCACACGACGCATTCGGACATCCCAAACACCTTCCTCAACACCCCCAAAACGCCCACTTTCGCTACTACTCGTACTGATTACGTCATCGATGACGTCATAGACGACATGGACATCCCTCAAGTCGTGAGCTTCAAGATGAAATCCCACACGGTCCATTCGGACCAAGAATGGTCTATCTCTATCCCAAATGAACCCTTAAAATGCCTGTTTTCTATACCACGGTCAGACTGCGCATGCGCAGAATAGTGAAACCGGGCTTCACACCAGTCCAATCCGACGCTACCCCTAGAGAACTTCAAAATATTACCTCATACTAGAAAATCGGGCCAGTGTGGGTCCATCTCGACCTCAAAACGTGCATCCAAATACACTTTTTCTGCTGCGCATGCGCGGATAGACGCTATTCCCACCCCACACCCATCCCGTTGGACGCTCCCCCACGAGAGCTGATACCTTCCACCACCCAAACGGACCATCAGAAGTCCATCTCGGCCCCAAAACGTCCCTTCCCATGCCCTTTTCCCATAATTCCCTGTCTGCACATGCGCGACGTCAGTTCCAACCCACACCCTTCGAGTTTGACGATCCCCCAAGAGAGCTTCAAAATATGACCTCATATGACCGGTCGGACCAATAAGGGTTCACCTCGGCCCCAAAACGTCAATTCCCATGCCCCTTTGTCTACTGCGCATGCGCAGAATGACATCACTTCCATGTCACACCCGTCCAGTTGAATGCTTCACACTGATACCTCACACGATCCAATCGAATCACTATAGGGGCCCACCTCGACCCCAAAACGTCCTCGCCAGCGCTACTTGCCCAATGCGCATGCGCAAAATGACTTTTTCAAAAAATTACAACCAATGGCTTCGCGCCCCCTATCATCGTATTCTACGTGGTGAGACGAAAAAAAAAACAGATCCCACAACCCATACCGCAAAGGACCATGTGTGGGTTTCCCATTGGGCTGATGATTGTCCACTCCGCATAGATTAACGTTGGAAGTCACTGGGGTCTATGTAGGGGGAGATCACTCTTGTTCACGTGACCGGACGTCACCGGGAGTGACCTTTGACCCGGATGTGACCTTTGACCCGAATGTGATCGTTGACCGGATGTGATGTCACTCCGCGATCAGCTTTTTGAGCCTCATTTTTGCGCGGGAAAAAGGGTTCTTCCATCTACTTGCCGAACATAAAAGTGACGTAACCAGGGACCGCGGAGCAGGGGGTTTTGGGTGGGCTTCAGTCCCCTCACTTTTTGAGACCGCAATGTTATAAGTCCTATCTTGGCATCAGTCCAGCATTTAACATGGTCGATATAGAGTTCAGCCCCCCCCCCCCCCACCACCACAGCCAAATATATGCTTTCTGAGAGGGCATAGTAGCTGCATACTCGCATACTCACAAGAAGATGCCCCGAAAAGCTGAAATGTACATTTCTATACCGTCACCACATTATCGTTGTCGCATTGTCGTTGCCGGAAAAACGTGTGGATAATAGGCTTTATATTCATATTCGGAGCATTCTACACAGTCAAAATGTGCAGGACTCTGATGTTTGCATCGGGACACCTCAGTAAAATATCATCCTCGCGTGCCAGTATATCAATCGATCTATTGGGATCGATACACTGGCTTGGTTAGTTACCCATACCAGTTCTGGATATAAATAGATGAAGGGGTTTCCCCTGAATCAACCCAATCAGTGAACGCGCTAAGCTGATTGATTAGGCCAATCCGCTGCGAGGTATGAGATGTGACAGATTTCAATTTCATCGCGGGCCAAACTGCTTTGATGTCAAGCGGAAATCGATATCAGAAGTCAAAGCAAAAACCGCAGGACGATATGCTAATCCAAAACAAGCGCGGGGATTACATGCACGAGATTGGGTATAACAGAGGCATCGACACGAGAACTCATTCGAATCACCAAAAATGTCCAGGTAAATCCTAAATCTTCGCAGAGGGTTTACTTGTGAAGATGTAAAATATGGGAATTTGTGTAAAATAAATCACTACAATGTTATCGAAATGACAATGTGACCATTATTCCATTTGAAAATATATTTTCTAGTTTTAAAATACCTATCAAGGCGAATTTTTTGCACATTTATTTCATAATTTCTTGAAAAATGATCACATTTTCAATTTCGATAACATTGTGGTGATTTATTTCAACGCATTTTCACATTTTGATAAAGCCAGTGTACAGATTTATAGACTTTATAGCGTCCACTTATTAATCATGTACATTCTTTATTAACGTGACATTCTCTATCATAGATACACCAATAACATTGGAAACCCAAATTGGACGATGGACACCTATTGAATGTGGGATGTGATATTTGCACTTGGTTATTGGCTGAGCATATATAGACATACATACCCGACATATTTGTATACCACGTCGGGTTCTCTGTTGAATTCACATATCGTATATGGTTTTTTTTTGTTTTTTTTTTTACTCAATTAAGGTTAGGGCCTACTGTGTCGGGTCCCACGCATCGCAATTTTGCTTAATTACGGGGCAGTACTTTTTTGTATCCATACAAACTATACATTTTCTGAAAGCCCTTGATCCAAGGAATAATAACTTTCTCGAATTTATTACAAGAATAGATTTATTTAAAGATAAATGATGTCATTTAGAAAAGTATAGTCCTCCAAATCACGCGCTAATAACTTTCTCTGTTTTCATCAGACAAACTTGCTTTTTTGGAATAATGAGCTTTACCATTTGAATAAAAAATAGGTTGCCTCAGTTTTTGTAGTTAGGGCCTAGAAGTTATTTTATCGTCATGCAAATTTGAAAGATTGAAAAAATATACAAAAACTCGACCCCTCTCTACTAAATCATAAATAATTCATGATCAGGGCCGAACTTATAAAATTTGAGGTAACCTCTTGAAGATCTACATGTTGGAATATTGTGTCCAAAATTCATTTTTGTACATCAAATAACAAGAGAGAAATTAGAACGGGAAAAATCACTTTTTGTCGAAAAACTAAACGGAGAAAACGACCAAAAACCAATCAGCACTGTGTTAGACCGCTTGAGTCACGCTAATCCCCTGTTCGCAGCTGGATTAGAACCCCGCTGAGACAATGCTGTGATCCCGCTTGAGTAGCTGTCAAACACTTGAACAATGATTCCTTTATGAAGTCTGGCTGTTCTGGAATTATGTGTACTATCTGACCATGCGGAAGACAAGAAAGGATAAGACACTGCGTACCGGTACCGGTAGTTTAGAGTAATGGACTTTATACGAGCCATTCTGCCAAGAAATATAGTTGGAGAAAAACGCAGTGATGCCGAGAACATCGATTTACTTACATTCCTTGGATAACGAAATGAAACTACATCTCATATAGTCATATTTATTCACATATATCATCTGCTCTACTATGTGCAAATATATATTCACATAGGCATATACAATTCAATAAATAACGCTTCGTGCATGTATAATCATTATATGTTTATATATGCCTTGGTAATTTGAGACGCGTCTTCTCGCTAAACGTTTGCGTGAAAATTGCTGGCCGCTGCTTAGCTTGTACTTCTTGCGTCCCATAACTTTGTGTACACTCGAAGAATATATATTATCTGTAGAATTGAACTTGTCAGTTGTAATACTTTGTATGGCAGACAGTTATTACTTATATAAGTAGTATACAAAGGTGAAATTGGCAGGATAGCGCGTCAGTGCGCATGCGCAGAACCTATGGTGACGTGACAATTGGGGGTGTGCGCATGCGTGTGTGTGGATGGTGGGTGATGGGTACAAGATGGCGGCGTGTGTGTGGATGGTGGGTGATGGGTACAAGATGGCGGCGTGTGTATGGATGGTGGGTGATGGGTACAAGATGGCGGCGTGTGTGTGGATGGTGGGTGATGGGTACAAGATGGCGGCGTGTGTGTGGATGGTGGGTGATGGGTACAAGATGGCGGCCGTGGATGGTGGGTGATGGGTACAAGATGGCGGCGTGTGTGTGGATGGTGGGTGATGGGTACAAGATGGCGGCCGTGGATGGTGGGTGATGGGTACAAGATGGCGGATTGTAGAAAAACGTATAAAAGGAGTCGATTTTTAGGGTAGGGGTGTATTCATTGCAATTTGACTTACCTGACCTGACCTGCCTGCCTGCTTGCTTCACCTTTAGCCAGTCAGCTTGCCTGTTTTGTATGAGCTGTGGAGAACCTTTCACACTATTTCATTTTTTAGGGGTGTATTCATTGCACTAGCGGAAAAACCCCAGACAAACAAGTCTATACACGTCCAAAGGTCACGCCTCATTCACCCACACCCCCATATAGTCCCACGCGGAGCGAATTGGTGAAATTTTTGAAAAAGTACTGTGACAGAAAATTGATGTGACGGAAATAATACTTCTATGAATAGGGCGAAAATTTATCTGAGATAATTTTTCTGTCATAATTAATTCTTGGTCGAGTATCAACTATTCAGATATTACGGAAAGTACTGTTGTTATAAGGTATTCTTTGTTATATATCAGACACGATCAGCTGATATTTGTAAACAAACGATCTATATTTAGACCCTCACGTGATCTGTTACGTCGCAGCACGCGCTCTTTGATCTTGACGTTCCGCCGCCGTACAGGAAGCTCAAATTGAGACGAAGAATTTCGTTACCATTGCCAGTAAATTGTAAGTTTATTGCGGAAAGAATTGATATTTCATAAATTCCTGCGGGAAATAGGAAGTACACATATAAAAGAATATTACAACACATATAAGGGAAGTGGGAAGAGGTGCCGACATACTGACTGCGTCACATGACTTCACAAAATAGTCCTCTGGTTAACCTATTCTAAAGCACATACCAAGAATCTAACAATTCGTGATACGTGTTGTATCTCAGGTACGCTTTTATTGTACCTGTTCATGTGGCAACTTGGATGATATGACCACACGACCCCTAGCACCGGCATAAGCGGTATTAGATACAAATCTAGAGAGCTATGATGGAAATGCTCTGACAACTCGTATACTGGTAATTGGTGAGCTGTTTCGCTGTGACAACTCGTACATTGGAGATTGGTGAGCTGTTTCGTCGTCAGATGTAAATGACGGCATTTAACACAAAAGACTAGTCTGTAAGGCCCGATGTCGACCCAGCATCAACTTCCCACAAGTGCCAACATATATCAGACCAAAAGGTCTTGACGTAAAAAGTTGGGACATTTCATATTTACGGAGATATGGATTTTTATAACTGAGCCGGTTTTTCGTGTAAACCATCGCAGCGAAAAGGGAAACGGCTGTCATCTTCGTTTTGCTATGTCACAAAAAAGTGCTCGAATTACTTATTTCCAAATGATTTCATGACGAATCCAACTAAGGTTAGCAAGCATACATATCTTACGATATTGTCATGAACTGCCAGCACATAACACGTTCTGGTTGATGAGATCTGAATTTAAGTGTTGTAGCATGTTATTATAACCAGTCTATGATCGAGTGCCACCCCAGTGTCGAGCATTTACATCGTCCAGTTTGCACCAGCAAAAGAAAATTACGAACGTTCATCGAACGTATGCTGAGCGGCATCGGGGCACCTTCATGTGGTCTCCCGCGGTATATGAATGACTTAGATATGAATGCATGAATTAGTTTGATATAATTTTGTTGGGTATGAACGATTTAAAGTGGAAATATTCCGTACAGGTCTGTTATATGTAACAAACGCTAACAAAAATGGCTACCCAAGGGCAATTGGTACAATTCCCCGGATAATCGCGCCAGCCAAACCACAGCCCCATCTATACGCTTTCATGCAAGGGAGACAACTCGGACTAGACCAATTCCCAGGCGAAGATGATGTCCCGCTATATTTGGCCTGTATGGGGTATAGGGATGGTCGTTTTTTTTATGGCTTTTACTATGAGCTATGAGGTTGATCATGTAGAATACGATGGAAAAAACTATGAAAGTACCGGGTAGGCTTGTATATAGATCCATATAGACCCATATACACTCATATACTGGGATATTAGTATGTATAAATCCATACGGGGTGGACATGTTGGAGTCTAGGTGGAGCACTAGTGGCCCGATTGGGTAGAGTGAGGTCTTATTTTAAAGCTCTCTAGGAAATAAATAAATAAATAAATAAATAAATAATAATAAAAAAAATCGGCGAGTAGTAGACGAAGGGAAAATTGGAAAGTACTGACCATGCCCCAGAATACTTCATATGCATATCACGGCCTTAAGGCCTATGTAAGATGTAATCTACTTCACAGTTTAGTAGTATAAAAGCGCAAGTCCTATTGACCTTGCCCCTTCCAAAGAAATAAAATCGGCTCTATTTTACAGGAGTATATACGCAGGTCACGTGGGTTGTCACGTCACTTCCGGGTTTTCACTAAACACTACCTTCAAACATAGAAGAGTTCCAATTTTTTCCCTTAGACGTCCGTATGTTCATCCTCCAAACCCACAAGAGTTCCAATGTTCAACCGCCGGGGTGTTTTCCCGCCCCGCCCAGCGCCCCGCAGCGCGCGCGCGCGCGCGTCATCCCGCGTCATCCCCGGCAGTGCGCGCGCGCGCGCGGACGCGGGTCAAAAGGTCAAAGGGTCACCTCCAGGTCAGACGGTCCAATGTCCAATGAGACAATGTTGCGGCATCGCTATAGTCAGAGCTTGAGCACAAAAAAAAAGGGGATTCTAGATGAACCTGGGAAAGATGGGCAGTTCCATTTGGACCAATCAGCGGTCGAGAAAAAAAGAGCCAATCAGCGGTCGAGAAAAAGAACCAATCAGCGGCCGAACAATCAGCCAATCGAATTGGGGTACTCACGGTGTGCTTTCGCTGACGTCCGCGCCTACATCTGGGTTCTTGTATACCCGGGTAATGTTTTTCTGGACATGGATGGGTTACCTTTGGCTCCATTCTAGGCCACTGATTGACTACGGTGTTCAAAGCCACTTTCATGCATTATGCTCATAGAACTTATAGTCATAATCTATACGTGTTGGACGAGTCTCTTCACTCACCGTATACACGTACCTCAATGAAATGCCCGCTCCAAACCTAGACCAAAGACACGTGCTTGGTCTGTAGGCTGATTTCATTGGCTCTCTATTTTTACTATAGTGCTCTTGCATTCTAACCTTGATGGGTTACCTAGAACTTATAGTCATCAACATAATCTATACGTGTTGGACGAGCCTCTTCACTCGCCGTATACACGTACCTCAATGAAATGCCCGCTCCAAACCTAGACCAAAGACACGTACTTGGTCTGTAGGCTGATTTCATTGGCTCTCTATTTTTTACTATAGTGCTCTTGCATTCTAACCTTGATGGGTTACCTAGAACTTATAGTCATCAACATAATCTATACGTGTTGGACGAGTCTCTTCACTCACCGTATACACGTACCTCAATGAAATGCCCGCTCCAAACCTAGACCAAGAACACGTACTTGGTCTGTAGGCTGATTTCATTGGCTCTCTATTTTTTACTATAGTGCTCTTGCATTCTAAACTTGATGGGTTACATTTTGGCCCCATCCTACACCACTGATTTCAGTTTGACTGAATCTCCACATTGGGCATTGATGCATTAGGAATAAAACACACAAGACAGGGTTTTTGGTGAGATCTCATTTTTTTTATTCAGTGAACAACAACAACGTGAGAACAACCACGTGAAAACTCAAGCCCAGAACAAGGGGCTTGTAATTAACTGAAGCCCAGAACAAGGGGCTTGTACATTGGAGCCCAGAACAAGGGGCTTGTACATTGAAGCCCAGAACAAGGGGCTTGTAAACTTAAGCCCAGAACAAGGGGCTTGTCATTAACTTAAGCCCAGAACGGGGCTTGTACATTGAAATGATGGGCGGCCCAGTCATAGACGAGTATATCGCGGTCCTCGGCCTTGGGGTACTCGTCAAACATCTGTACGATGGTAGATAAGGGTCTTCCCCGGCATCGATGGTACAGGTAAAACGAGCAATATTGTCCGCACACGCTACTGGTCAGGCTTTGCAAAGTTTGACTGTTCCAACACCACGTCTCTGTGCCTTCATCCATGAAGTCTGTTAAATCGGGATGGAGGGGTGGCAGGCCGTACGGGTCAAAGTATTCCCCCTGCTGTTCTGTCAAGTACACGGCCACCCAGTGTTCACCGGGTCGCTCCATCGCGTCCGTGTTGAGAACGTAAGCAGCAGGATACACACGGTCTAATGGAAACACATCTCGGGCGAACACCCCTTGAAAGATCCTACGTGTCTCTGGGTCATTCTCCAGCACGGTGGTTATCTGCTCTGTATCCATGTTAGGTGGAGAAGTCACACAGCACGTTGCGCGCCTTGTCCACTTGAATGATGTTGTCAAACTCGGCGTAGCAGATCACATTGACGTTGCTCCGGAGGGCTCGTTGAAAGTGGATTTCCAACCGTAAATTGCCTTACTTGGCCAGGGCCAGCTGATGGTCGTTCTCTAAGGTGGGGTCAGATCGAAACAGAACAACGTGTATCCGTTCCCGTAGTCCTCCCGACTGATGAAATTCCCTTCGTCTTGGTTGATTTGACCGGTGGCTGTAAACAGGCTCTGATAGGCTCGAATGAAATTCGCGCGCCCAAAGTTCGGGGTTAAGGCCGTGGCTGGCACCTGTTGTCCATCCACATGCAGTGCCACAAAATTGATGCCGAAATGTTTAAAGTCAAACGGATTCTCTGGGTAGGCTCCACTGAAACTGGTATTTTCCACACAGGCCAGGATCAATCGCTTGGGTAGTTCCCCCAGGAACAGGTTGTCTTTGTTGGCGGTCGTATTTCCAGCAGACACAGAGAACACTTTGGTTTGCACACGTCGGATAGGGTACTGGGCTGGTTTTGTTTCCAAGGCTTTCATGTGTCCCAAGTGAACGGCTGGATTCGGTTTCACTTTTCGGACATACAGGACTGCGTCTTCGATGACAATCTTATAGTCAGCTACATGCGCCTCTACGTTAGTGGCCATCAAGGCGAAGGTCGGAGGCGCCCGTATCAGCCGGATTTTGATGGGGACCTTGTTCAAGAGGTACCGGTCTTGCATGAACATGTCTGCGTGCAGTCGACCGATCATATCCACCGAGACGCCGTTCGCGGTCAAAGCCTTCCGTTTGCTATATCCCGTATTGTCGTTCTCTGCGCCCATGTGCTCGGCTTTGTCCTGGTAGAATAAAGCGGCTGTCAGTTGAGATTTTTTTAGCCTCTCGCCCATGCGACAACAGCGTCTCGATGTAGGCTCGATAGGAGTACGTGTTGGTCGAGTCACTGATGAGTTTGTCGCTGAGAAATATATCCACCTGTTGAAACATCGAGTGCAGCCAGAGATTCGTGGGGCCCACCGTTGCTTGGTCGGCGATTCTGGTGTCATCTCCATTGGTGATCTTGGCTTTCACATACAAGTAGGTATGGGCTAAATCCACATAGGTCGTATCCGCATTACTGATGGTGAACTCGATGGGCCCTGTTGCGTTGATGCTGGAGAGCGGGAGATGCTCCACCCATAATCCTTGTTCGGCACTGGTCTGTGTGGGCGGCACGGTCCACAAATCAAATTCACTGTTGGTGGAGGGCAGGACTCGGCGTGGATCAAGGACATGTTTTAAGAAAAGATATCCCGGGTCTTCTTCGATGTGCGTCGTCGCTGGGTCGGTCGTCGACTAGTGCGTGGTCTCGGTGGGGCAGCTCTTTTATTCCCTACGGTGCGTCGTGCTTTGGCCACCAAGACGCCTTCCGCTTCTTTGGCCCGCCGTTTCAAGGCTTCTTTGGGTGCCGTACCCCCCAACACATCACCGGCCACTTCCAGTCCACTGCGTACCGCTTGTTTGCCGATTGCTTTCACCCCACGTGCCACCAAGGGCAGGAACGTTTTGACGATGCTCCCGAGTATGTTCCCCAGTCCATGTCCACGTTGCATGCGTGCACCACTAAACACCGGAAAGCCACCCCCGGCCTGTTGGGCATAATAGTCCATATAGCTGCGTGCATTGCACTCGTAAGGCACCTTCATTATACGAAGTGGGGAGCACGTGCTTGTCGAAAATGAAGTGTCAGCACCACTTTCCCGCGTTGGAATGCCACCGGTCGTCCCGTGTCATCTCTTATATCCACCGTGATCGTGTTGATGTGGGTTTGTCGTACAGGCAGGTAGAGCATGTCGGTGAAACTGTGGGTGACTTGATCGCCATACTTATTTTTAATGGGGACCACCCGTAACAGAGGTGTGTTGATATCGCCACGATGTGGTTGTCCACCACGTCCGAGTAGACGTAGAGTCCGTACATACCCGACTTCATATCCATCGGGATCTCGCCATGGTGTTCGGTGGGACCAGCGAACGTCTGTAGATCGAAACCCAGCAATTGCTGTAGGATAGGGCTCAGTACGACACTCGCGTTGGCGGTGACGGTAAGCTGTGCCTTGTCGTTGTGTGCGTTGTAATCGAAGTCCACATGATTCTTGAAGGGATAGGCTTGGATGGGTTTTGAACTATTCGTGACCTGCCGTAGAGCCTTATAATGCAACAGTCTTGACAGCCCACCGATGAACTCCTTGGGAGTATCGTATTGGCCTTCGGGGAGGTTGAGTCGGGTGTCTTTTCCTTCGTAGGTCACCTCGTACCAGACTTCATTGGCTCGCACGTTGTACCACGAGTAAGGGTATTGGATATCCACAATGCCACATTCCCATCGTCCAGGTAAATGCAACGGTTGCGGTAACTGGGTCACGTACTTGGCCACGGTGTTGTCAGGAAACACATCCAGCGAACTGTTACTGGGTAGGGTCAGGTAAAACATGGCGACTGAGCTGTCCTGCTGCTGCTGTTGGGTTTAATAGGTCTTCCAGGCCTTGGGCGGTTGTGTGCGGCGTCGTGTTCGTCGCGGTGACTTGCTACGTGTCACGGCTCTGGAGATGTGGGGTGTCTTGATCAAGGGTGGTTTTTTATAGGCGCGAAAAGAAGGTGCCCGTTGTGGTGGTGTTTTGGGGGGTGACTCCGGTTCCCATTCGGATTCCCAAGAAGGTAGTGGGCCACTCGGCAATTGCTGGGTTTGCTGCATAAAGGCCCAGCGGTGGGGTTCCCCACCAATTCCTGTGGTACATGCATGTCTTTCAAGCCTTGAGCGAAGACCTCCCATCCTCGAGGATCGGTGTGCGATCTGCGTTGACGCATCAGATCATTCACTAAATCCGTCATGTGGGTCCCGGGAACCACCTGATTCTGTACCAGGAGTTCGCCTTTATCATTCCAAGTCATGTTAGGATTCTGTTTCATCCGTTGTAATACCAGGCCAGCTTGTTTCTTGAACGAGGCAGGTACACTCTTCAGCACTTCGTCTTCCACCCACTGTGGGGCTGTGGGGGCTACCCCTGGTAATGGCGGCTGTTGGAGCGGTGCTGAGGTCAGCGGTCTGTCACGTGGTGGTGGTGGTGGTGGTGGTGGTGCTGCTGTTGCTGGGGTAGACAGGGTTTTGTACCCTGTACCGTTGAAGCGTCTCATTGTACCGTTGTACTTTCTCACTGTCGCTTAACCCCCGTCTCTGTAAGATCTGTTGCATCTCTCCATCGAGGCTGTTTATGGTCTTCACCGTAGGTGGGACAGGGTAGGGTGATTGGAGGTTTTGCAGGAACCGTGGTTCGACGAGGACCATTTTTTCGTGTGGTTCATTGTCGGCCGAAGAGTCCACCCAATACTGGACCCAACACGGAAGCGGCCAACAGTGCTAAGATGGCCCCGAGAAAGCCGCCTTTCTGTAACACCTTTTTCTTTTGTGTTTGAGGGACCCGCTTGTGGACTAGGGTTCGGAGACCTGTCTTATGCTTGGCCAACTTGGTCTTCTGAGCCGGAGTCAATGGTACGTTGCCTTTTAACAGGTTGTACCCGATCTCGCACAGACAGCGTACAAGGTCAGGGTCCGCACCGCGTACAATGGTTCGGGCTAACTCGGGTGGGGCCGTCTTCAATACACGGAGCGTGGGAGCGTGCTTCCGTACTCGCGCAGACATCCTGTACAACTAATGCTAGAACCCACAACTCTGCCCTTTTTATCCACCTCACAGACAAAGTCAACCCTGCTGTGGTATTCATTCTTTTATTATTCCCCATCATCAAACACACAGACCCCAGCTGGGGGCGCCACTGTGGATGTGTTTACATTATTTTTGCATGTACACGTGGTGGGTCTCTCCGGGAAAGATGCCGGTCCGTAGTCGAAGGTGGTCGGGGGTGGCTTGCTTGAGGTCGAAGAGCATATACCCGTGCTGAGGGGTTGTGGCATCTTTGAAGGCTTCCAACGCAAACGGTGTGCGGCCGGGATACATATGTCTCGCCAGGTGCAGCAGTTGAGTGGTATCTCTCGGGTTTTTGAAGACCACCAGGTAGTGGGCATTTAAGCTGATATTCCGATGTTCTTTGTTTTTACTGAACAGATTCTGCACAATGTAGATGATGCTGATCCGTCGATGATGGCTGCCTTTGGTAAAGAGTTGGGTGACCCGTGCATCCGTCTCCGCCATGAGATCATCCAGAACCACCAAGGTGTCGGGTTCCAAATCGGCCAGGTTGGGTAGGCCTTCCACGAACGTGATGTGGGGCATTGCTGCATACGCTTCCTGCCATTTTCCGTAACACCACACGACTGGCAATGGGTGGAGTGATCATGCTGTCGGCGTGTTGAAGGAGCTTCCTGACGAAGTGCGTTTTGCCGGAGCCCGTCGGTCCTGCGATGACGCAGGTGAAGGGATGCTGCCACCGAGGGTCCATGGTTCGAGGTGTATCCGTTGTCGTGGTGAACTGGAGTGGTGGTGGTGGGTACAACGCCAGTCGTCGTTGTCTGTTCACGTTCAGGGATGGTGCTGGGGGTGAGTACAACGTGGGTCGTCGGTTCACTGTGAGGGATGAAATCCGGTAGGTGTTCAGACGTAGTGGGCGTACTTGGTGTAGGTGTAGAGCTCGACGTGGCTTGTACGCGGGGTGTGATGGTGACTGGGCTCGATACGACTGGTGCTCTCTGTAGACCGGTTTCGCTGGTGCCTGGTGTTCTCAGTTGGTTAAGTAACGTGCTGACATAGGCTACGTCGTAAAACACACCTCCGTACAACACACTTAGCAGGGTTAGCAATAACACCCCAAAGCCCACTTGCGCTTTGCGCGTTTTGCGAGACGCTGTCTTCAGAGGCAGCTGCTGTTGGTCCATAGCACTGTAGTCGGACGTGGAATGAAGGAGGACGGCAGTGGTGTCTGGTTTTATAGTCGTTTCACCTGGTTGGCCGCGACCCAGGAATTGAAGGAACTGGGCCAACCTTGCCATTTCACGAAATGAAAAGGTTTGCCACGTCGACGTTCCGTTTTCAAAATCTGCTCCACCGTGTAGTAGTCTTGCTGTGTTTTTACAACAGGCTGTAATTCCGTGTCGTAAAACGTCCCCAGCAACGTTTCCCCTTGGAGATCTTCCAGTTCATAGACTCGCCGCTGTCAGGGTAGGCGCCGTTTAATCAGGAAGTGCTCATCGCTCCAGTTGGGCAAGTAACTTTTCTCGAACTTTCCCTTGACTTTACTGATCCATACAGGGTCCCCGACCTTGTACACCGCCTTCGTCGTTCGCTGCGATGGCCTGGGGTACAAGACACGCCGGACTTGGGCTTCATTGCGTTGGGTCACGGTAATGGGGCTCTCTCTATACTTCGATGATAGGCTCGATTGTAACCCCTCACCAGTTTCGGGAGAACATCGATGTACCGCCTTGTATTCTTATAGGTGAAATATTTATACATGCGGCCTTTGAATGTCCTGTTGAACCTCTCCACCATGGAAGCCTTGGTCTCGTTGTACGTATGGAAGAAAAACACCTTCTGTTTCTTGAGAAAGGCTTGGAACGGTCTGTTGAGGAATTCCGTGCCTTCGTCGGTTTGCAAATACAAAATTTGCGCCCGGTCTTGAAGATGTCTTTGAACGCCGCTATGAGATTTGCTCCCGTTTTCGTCCGGATGGGTACCACCCACGCATACTTGGATAGGATATCGATGCACGTCAAGATATACCGATTCTCATCGTTGTGTTTGGCAAAGGCGCTCATATCGACCAAATCCGCTTGCCACTGGGCATCTACTCCTTCCACGATGACCCGGTTCCGTAGAAAATGGCGACGGACAGATCGATGTAAGGTATAGGTGTCTTGTCTTCTTAACCAATCTCGGACTTGGGCACGTTGTACCCCCTGGGATTTGGCCGCTCGATAGAGAGCCGACAATGCACTATAGGC
>JAVTVY010004371.1:0-39337 GCA_036873755.1 Hanleya hanleyi
AGCATGGTATCTTGATTTAAACAGTATATTTATTTCACCAGGAAACAGGGATCGGCGAACAGGCAGAGCCTATTTGAACGCCTCTCCCAACAGACATATTACACATACATGTACAATTACAAGATGACAGACAACAGTGAATAGAATAAGAAACAGTTACAAACACAATAATTAACATGCAGCTGCATGGTATCTTAAAAGAGAAATCTCAAAATAGCCCAAGAAACAGAACAGAATTAGCATTCGTTCCTAATTATAAAATCTGAAGTATGTTTCATAGCTCATGCCAAAGTGTCAAAGAGATTGGTCTTCGCTTCCAGTACCCAATGATGACACGTGCAAAAAAAATAAATAAAACAAATACTACAAAACAAAGGCGAAGGATCCTCGGTACTCACTTTCAGACTAACTTTGCTCATTTCTCTTGTATTATAACAACCGACATAAGTAAAGTTTCTAGAAATCTTGAAACTCCTGAAACTTATTATCATATCTTGGTGTTTTTCAGTGGCCTTTTTCAATCTTTTTCACTCAGATTCGAAATTCTGTAAACAAAATTACAAATCAATTGTCTGTTCTTAGTAACAATGGACAAAAAGATCCTCTAGTCATTAGCTTACAATTATTGGACAATGGTGGGCGCCAAGATCCTTCAGGATCTCTCGTTTGTAGTTTAAAATTGTTTGTCAATGTTTTATATAATCTGGCTCATTCGTGATATCTATATTTTAACTCCGTCTTCTGAAGTGAATGGATAACAAACTTGCTGTAAACTGAAAATGCCAGCGGATATCTGTCTTCTGATTTAATTGCAGAGGCAGTAATTCAGTCTAGTCGAGCGTATGACATCATCGTAATCTGAAATTACGAAAGCAGAGCAGATTTAACATGAAGAATACGATTAAGTGGCGTACCAGTATAGGCCTCTGGTCTGGATGACCATTTCATGGCGATGTTTTCCCCAAGACGTTCTCCTTTGTGATTTGATTGGCTGTGCTGGAATGAGTTGGTGGCCGCTAATTGGTCAGCCCATTTCTGGGCGATCGTGCTCAGTTCCTTGGAATGTTTCAATCCTGACACGCCATGTCTCTTTCTGCATTCATTGTGAGCATCCACAACTTCCTCAGCAAATCTCTTGTTGCTCATTTTTGGAGCCTGGAATAATAAGGACACATATTGGTAATTGGTAATATTAACTAGGTTTTGTTCCTCTCTGATATGGGGTCCGTTAAGCAGGATTATAAAAAGACGGCACTGGGATCGCTCCGTTACATGTATGCACCATTGTGATGAGGACTGGATTTTTCGTAAAAGCGACATTAATTCCTACTGACTCACTCATCACTCACCCACTGACTCAGCCTTTGGACAAATCAACAAACAACCTAAGAGACGTACTGTTCATCCACGCTGGATGGAATGTATAGGCCTACATTTTTTACTGATTATCCGAACAAAATGGCGGATTCATTTTGAAACTTTGAATGTACCATTCAAGTGCTTCCAAACTGGAAAATATCGATTAGAACCTCAATGATTAATAACAATACAAACCAGTAAAAGTTGACGGATTGATAACAAGCTAAACCGGGGAAAGTTGACTGATTAATAACTAGCTAAACCAGTGAAAGTTTACTGAATAATAAGAAACTAAGTCAGTGAGAGTTGATGGATTAATAACAAGCCAAACCGGTGAAAGTTGACTAAATAATAACAAGCTAAACCGGTGAAAGTTGATGGATTAATAACAAGCTAAACCGGTGAATGTTGACTGATTAATTATAAATAACAAGCTAAACCAGTGAAAGTTAAACTTATTAATAACAAGCTGAATAAGTGAACGTTAACAGCATAATAACAAGTTAAACCAGTTAAAGTTGACTGATTAATAACAAGCTAAACCAGTGAAAGTTGATGGATTAATAAAAAGCTAAACTGGTGAAAGTTGACTGATTAATAACAAGCTAAACCAGTGAAAGTTAAACTTATTAATAACAAGCTGAATAAGTGAACGTTAACTGCATAATAAGTTACACCAGTTAAAGTTGACTGATTAATAACAAGCTAAACCAGTGAAAGTTGATGGATTAATAAAAAGCTAAACTGGTGAACGTTGACTGATTAATAACAAGCTAAACCAGTGAAAGTTTAACTTATTAATAACAAGCTGAATAAGTGAACGTTAACAGCATAATAACAAGTTAAACCAGTTAAAGTTGACTGATTAATAACAAGCTAAACCAGTGAAAGTTGATGGATTAATAACAAGCTAAACCGGTGAAAGTGGACTGCTTAATAACAAGCTAAACCAGTGAAAGTCAAACTTATTAATAACAAGCTGAATAAGTGAACTTTAACTGCATAATAAGAAGTTAAACCAGTTAAAGCTGACGGATTAATAATAAGCTAAACCGGTGAAAGTTGATGGGTTAATAACAAGCTAAACAGGTGAAACTTGACTGCTTAATAACAAGCTAAACCAGTAAAAGTTGACTGATTAATAACAAGCTAAATCGATGAAAGTTATAGTTATTAATAGCAAGCTAAATAAGTGAACGTTAACTGAATAATCACAAGCTAAACGAGAGAAAGTTGATGGATTAATAACAAGCTAAACTGGTAAAAGTTGACTGATTAATAACAAGCTAAACCGGTGAAAGTTAAACTTATTAATAACAAGCTGAATAAGTGAACGTTAACTGAATAATAACAAGCTAAACCAGTGAAAGTTGATGGATTAATAACCAGCTAAACCGGTGAAAGTTGACTGAATAATAACAAGCCAAACTGGTAAAAGTTGACTGATTAATAAGAAGGTAAACCAGTGAAGGTTAAACTTACTGTAATAACAAGCTGAATAAGTGAAAGTTAACTGAATAATAACAAGTTAAACCAGTTAAAGTTGACGGATTAATAATAAGCTGAGCCGGTGAAAGTTGGCGGATAAAATAAAAAGCTAAACAGATGAAACTTGACTGCTTAATAACAAGCTAGGCCAGTAAAAGTTGACTGATTTATAACAAGCTAAACCGGTAAAAGTTGACTAATTAATAACAAGCTAAACCGGTGAAAATTGACTGATTAATATCACACTAAACCGATGAAAGTTGACGGAATAATAACAAGTGAAACCAGTGGAAGATGACTAATTAATGACAAGATAAATTGGTGAAAGTTGACGGATTAATAACAAGCTAAACCGGCGAGTTGATTTTAGCAGCCGAAATACGACTCCGTGTTTTAAAGCTGTCCCAGATGTCAGACGTCTGTTCAGTGGCAGGGATACAATCGTGAATTGTTTCCCCGTACAAGTAGTTATAGCTAGCCGACACTTGTTGTATATCCAGCACCAGATATCTAGTACTGTATAATGTTGCAGGGTTTTAAAAATAACTTTTAATATCCGCAGCACGAAATCAAAACAATCTCAGAGACAACCTCTCGAATCAATAGTACATTCTGGCTAGAAATTCAGATATATATCAGAAATGTTTCGACTATGTACACCTGTGTTTGTATACATCTGTCACAATTGACAGATTGTGCCTACCAAACATAGCATTTACAAATACACGGTAACACATGTGAATCATCGGTCACATGTCATCACAATCGTTATGTAATAAATAATGACAGACATGAATCAACAAACACCCAGGCCGATGTGCGTGATATGAGAACTCCTGTAGATGCGATTTGCCATACGATTGTTTCCGTGGAAACGAACGCTCCTGTGGACACGATTGTGTCTACACGATTGTTCTTGTAGACACAATCGTTCCTTGTACATAATTGCTTCTGTAGACACGATTGTTTTTGTAGACACGATTGTTCCTGCAGACCCGACTGTTTCTCAATATCGGTAAACCTATGGGAAATACCATCTACATGTGAAGCTATGAAAAATTCGTGCGTATTCTACGAGATTCCATAATGAGCAAATGACGACAAACTCTGCCCCATCAATTTGACAGTGATTGACGTTTAGTTCATGGAAATGAACAACTTATCGCGGTCGGTCTTTTGAAATTTTCCATCGCCTGGCAAAAACAGTCTTTTCGGCGGGATTATACTTTGAAGTTTACGTTTAACACGCACGAAATCTAGACATGATGCCTTATTTGGATACTGTTCCTCTTTTCTCCTATATTGGTCCACGTGCTTCTGTGTATAATTACAAGGGGTATCTTTTAAAAGTTATTTCACCCAGCTATGCACCTAACTGGTTAACAGATGTAGCTTGAAGTTCGCACGGGATTTATATAGCGTTGATGTCAGATATAATGTTCGGTGATATTATATCTGACTTTACTGAGATGGTTTGGAGTTGAATTGTTTCTATATGTCTCCATGCTTTAACCCAAACCTCTAACGCTAACCCTAGCCCATACCTCTAAACCGAACCCTAAAACCAACCCGAACCCTATACGCTAACACAAACCCTCTGTCTCCATGCTTTAACTCGGGTAATCGTGACACATTACCCCAGTCGTCTCTATCTGATGTGTGATTGATCGTGTAGATGCAGTCTCGCATATATTCACCTCTACCCCTCGAACTATCATCTCGTCCATCAAAGTTTGCCGATCGTTTACTTCCACCAGTTCGTAGTTAATGTACCGAAGGAGAACGAGAACAATGATCAAGGTAGACCTGATAGTAGATACTTACCTGTTATACGACTGCCCTTGTTAACTTCTATATTAACTCACATTGGCTTATTATTTATAATAATGAAGTTACGAGGAAATAATACATGTATAAATAGTTGCAACGATCACAAATGTAATTAGTTAACTTTAATCTGTTTGGTCTATATGAAATCAACATAATTGTTTATTTAGCAGGACGAGATAAGGATAAAGATAATTTCGGCGACATGTATAGTTTAATAATATTCTGGGTCACTTCCTTAAATGATTTACCACTGTACAGCAATTCGTGTTGTTATGTGTAACCATAGTAACCCGTATTAAGTTTGATCAGAAGGATTAATTCCTACTGCCAGAACATCGTTTACTTGTTCACTTTCTAAATGGGTGGCCGAGTGGTCTAAGGCGCTTCGCTGATAACCGCTAGCCTCACACCGCTGAACCGGCACGGGCCCCTCCCCAGGCCCAGACACATGGGGGTCCCCAAAAGCCCAGGCCAGATAGGATTAATCGAATTGTAAATGCTTACACAAATGTTCAAATGGTAACGCTTACCTATGTTTAACACTCTTATTCTAGAATACAGTCGAATATGAAAAGAACATTAAAATTTGGAACATCAATGCATAAGTTAGGAACACCAAACGAAATTTTAGTGTGTGTTCAAGAACAAGTAAACTCCCATATCAAACGAAGGTGGCAAAATTCTGGCTTGCGGTACTGTTTTTCAGTTCAGCTTGGACCAGTTTTCAATCAAACACATCAAACTGTCGCTAGAACAATGGTTTATGATAGACGTCTATCGCCTTGAGGTACTGACTGATATCTGTATTCACATCACATCATATTATGAAAAAGATGCCCAGTGAACATGGCGATCTCTCGTCTCCGATTAACACAAACATTATAGGAAAATGAAGAAAAGACATAGATTTTGTTCACAGAAAAATAGATAGATTTTTGTCAAATTTGCACATAACATTTGAAACACTCCGTTTCATCTGAATACAAATTTAAAAATAGGGATCACAAGCATAGTTGTTGACAGTTAACATACACTTTCAGTTAACCAAGTATTGAAGTATTCAAACTGTATTAGAACGTGCGCTTGAGGTGTCGGTCTCTGTCTTAACTCGTGACTACAATCAGTACATTTCATCCCATCGCGGACAAATGAAATCTCGACGGGCCTTTTTGTTTCGAAAAAGTAGCACATAGGGTGGAAACCTCCTTTTCTCGGAGTTGTTTCCCCATCTAGATGTCGATAACCGATGTATATATCGATAGTTGAGCCGTCAGAATTTCTATTCAGACAGCTCGATGCTCATTTCACTAGCACCAAAATTGTCATTTTATGTAGTGATTGAATATAAAATTTCTCGATTTTTCGCCTCCATGAGACTAAAGTAACGAGTGCGTCTGCTTAGCTGAAGCGCCCTTCTGGTATTATGCTAAAAGCGCAGTCCACTAATGGCACTGGCTTCAATAACAGGACGTAAACCCCTGACATGGTGAGCTGTGAGCGAACCACAACCATGGTTGTGAACCTTGGTGTACTACTTTTTGCATAGATATTACATTTAAAGGAATAATTCAAAACTGTTTGGAGTTTCAGTAAATTAAAAGTAACGAAAATATCGACCTATTTTGTCTTGTCCGGATTCCTGCTCCAGATATCTAACAGGAGTAGTACTTGAGCCCAGTGATGTGGTTCGATCACAGTGACAGGTGGCAGGGGTGATACTTGAACCCATTGAGTTTGTTACATCACACAGATATCTGAGAGGTGCAGGTGTAGTACTTGGAACCTGTGAGGAGGTTAGATCACAGGGGTATCTGACAGGTGGCAGGGACTGTACTTGCACCCAGTGAGCTGGTTAGAACACAGGGGTATCTGACAGGTGGCAGGGACAGTAATGCACCCAGTGAGCTGGTTAGATCACAGGGGTATCTGACAGGTGGCAGGGACAGTACTTGCACCCAGTGAGCTGGTTAGAACACAGGGGTATCTGACAGGTGGCAGGGACAGTACTTGCACCCAGTGAGGTGGTTAGAGCACAGGGATATCTGACAGGTGGCAGGGACAGTACTTGTACCCAGTGAGCTGGTTAGAACACAGGGGTATCTGACAGGTGGCAGGGACAGTACTTGCACCCAGTGAGGTGGTTAGAACACAGGGATATCTGACAGGTGGCAGGGACAGTACTTGCACCCAGTGAGCTGGTTAGAACACAGGGGTATCTGACAGGTGGCAGGGACAGTACTTGCACCCAGTGAGGTGGTTAGAACACAGGGGGATCTGACAGGTGGCAGGGACAGTAATGCACCCAGTGAGGTGGTTAGAACACAGGGGTATCTGACAGGTGGCAGGGACAGTACTTGCACCCAGTGAGGTGGTTAGAACACAGGGATATCTGACAGGTGGCAGGAACAGTACTTGCACCCAGTGAGGTGGTTAGAACACAGGGGTATCTGACAGGTGGCAGGGACAGTACTTGCACCCAGTGAAAGGTGGATTTAGAACACAGGGGATCTGACAGGTGGCAGGGACAGTACTTGAACCCAGTGAGGTGGTTGGGACACAGGGGGATCCTGACAGGTGGCAGGGACAGTACTTGCACCCAGTGAGGTGGTTAGAACACAGGGGTATCTGACAGGTGGCAGGGACAGTACTTGAACCCAGTGAGCTGGTTAGAATTAACACAGGGATATCTGACAGGTGGCAGGGACAGTACTTGCACCCAGTGAGGTGGTTAGAACACAGGGATATCTGACAGGTGGCAGGGACAGTACTTGAACCCAGTGAGGTGGTTAGAACACAGGGGTATCTGACAGGTGGCAGGGAGAGTACTTGAACCCAGTGAGCTGGTTAGAACACAGGGATATCTGACAGATGGCAGGGAGAGTACTTACACCCAGTGAGGTGGTTAGAACACAGGGATATCTGACAGGTGGCAGGGAGAGTACTTGCACCCAGTGAGGTGGTTAGAACACAGGGGTATCTGACAGGTGGCAGGGACAGTAATGCACCCAGTGAGGTGGTTAGAACACAGGGGTATCTGACAGGTGGCAGGGACAGTACTTGCACCCAGTGAGGTGGTTAGAACACAGGGGTATCTGACAGGTGGCAGGGACAGTAATGCACCCAGTGAGGTGGTTAGAACACAGGGGTATCTGACAGGTGGCAGGGACAGTAATGCACCCAGTGAGGTGGTTAGAACACAGGGGTATCTGATAGGTGGCAGGGACAGTACTTGAACCAAGTGAGCTGGTTAGAATACAGGGGTATCTGACAGGTGGCAGGGAGAGTACTTGAACCCAGTGAGCTGGTTAGAACACAGGGATATCTGACAGGTGGCAGGGAGAGTACTTGAACCCAGTGAGCTGGTTAGATCACAGGGATATCTGACAGGTGGCAGGGAGAGTACTTGAACCCAGTGAGATGGTTAAATCACTTGAACCAAGTGAGGTGGATGGATCACAGGGATATCTGACAGGTGGCGGGGAGAGTACTTGCACCCAGTGAGGTGGCTAGATCACAGAGATATCTGACAGGTGGCGGGGAGAGTACTTGGACCAAGTGAGGTGGTTAGATCACGGAAATTTACTTTGGGCAATGGCGACTGAGGCGTTCTCTCGTCTCTCTTTGTTTTGATTTTGAATATCGCAAACTTAAATGTACACCAGGCGCGTCGGAAGCAAATTCAAAGTGGTACGGCCACTATCATAGCACTTTAGGCGAGGGTCCAGGGGCCGCATAGGCCCCGGAAGCTCCCGGGGTCTAGATGGCCGGAGACGCGTTCTGAGCGATTTCTGGCGAATAAAATCACTTTGCAATGTGTAAAGTGTATTTTTAGTTCTTTCCTAATCCTTTTACCATGAAAACGCAATCGAAGGTGGTTTTCTGCGAAGCTGAATTACAAAAATTATGTATAGTAAAGTACCGTAACCTAGACACATTGTGTAGACGTAACCGATATAATTCTTATGGGCAATGGGGTGTTGATAAATTCATTATAGAAGTAGTGAGTGAGTGAGTGAATAGGGTTTAACGTCGCTTTCAACATTTTTTCAGCTATATCACGACGGGGAAGGGAAGGGGGGAGGGGCAGGGGCAGGGGTACCTACTTGTAACAGAGCAGATCTAATGCTGCCATTTTATAGTGCTGTCCCACTGAAATATCATGCCGTAGGCAGACATGACACCCCACTCAGTCACATTATACTGACACCGAGCGAACCAGTCCTTGTTCTATCCTCTTAATGCTGAGCGTAAGCGAGGAGCAACAAGTTCCATTTTTCAAGTCTTAGGTATGACCCGGCCTGGGATCGAACCCAGTACCTACCGCTTACGAGGCCGACGCTCTAACCATTTGACCACCGCAGTGCGGTTCATTACAGAAGTAACGCCATATACATTCATGATTTAGCTAGTCTACTTCTGCAATAATAAAGCTGGCGCTCGTAGTTCTTATAACGGACCATGATTGCTAACAATAAATTATTTCCTGGATGCTAAAAGAAAAAAAATGTTAGAAAACCCCTCTACCCCTACCGTCATTACAGTTACTTGCAGCGGATTACTTGGAGAAAGAAGTACTTAGTCCCTCTGTTTTTATTTTGTGTTTTCGTCTATCTTTCTTCATTTTTTGTTTTGTTTTTTTCCTTTTTTTCTTTGTATTTTTTTTTTTCTTTCTTTTTTGGCGCAAAAGTGGTACGGCCATGGCCGTACCTGCCGTACCGCTTCCGACGCCCTTGTACACGGATATGTCAATTTAACGGCGGGAATATACTTAGCGATATCTCTGCACTCTACTGATGTATTATTTGTGGGGTGAATGCATTATTTCTTGTTTCGACTAAAATCATAGTTTCATCTTCAGTCCGAGATGTAAACGAAGGGAGATATTCAACATATAAAACATTTCTCTCCGCCCCGAAAAACTTGTTTCGAGAGCCTGCATGTGGCCTATACCAGGGTGAACTTTTATTCTGTCAAGTTAAAATTACATCTCTGGAGAATGCCATATATATGACTTGCACTGTTAACATGAGCATAAGAATAACTTACCAATCTTGGACTTGTTTGACGAAATATCGGAACATTTTGCTCAATTTCTGTTCGTGGCCTGGGATATCTTTCATGAACGGTCACTTGTTGGACTTTCGTCACTGGCTTCGAAAACGATAATATATTGGAGGTAATTCTGAGAGCCATTTCTAACGTTTTAAAAGGTGATCAGTATCAATACCCTGTTACTATATAGGATCTCGTAATTCAACTGATATAACTGAAATTGTCACATGCAAATGAATATCGCTCAACACTACTCTATATACAAAACTGAACTTTTAACAAGTTATATGAATCATATATATGTAAGTAATAGCTCGCGTGGGGGAAATCCTCCTCGAGCCTCCCCAATCAACGTTTCCGCCATCCTTCCGTAGTTTTATTTTCAGAAATATGACTCACTATCTTATTGTATGTTAGACGTACTCTTGTATGTCATATTTCAACCCCTCGCGGATATACATCTATTTAGGGCAAACCGTAAAAAAAAACCTTAAAAGCGTTTTTCAAGCGTGACCGCATGAACATGACCCAACAACGAGAAACACGCCAACACTATATGCAGTGTAATTAAAGCAAAAACAAGGGTGCTGGAAAAAAAGAGGACGGAGAACTGATAGGAAATCATGTGACCAACAGGTCAATATACTGACTACATTATATCTAAAAACATTAGAAGAACAAACAGAAACTCATCCCTGTGATGATATGTACGCCAAATGTTGAATCACGCTTTTGTTCTTTTATTGTGGTTGTTCATGTGGACATTTTGAATGAAATGACCACACGGCCCCCAGCAAAGACTTGAGGGGAATTATTTACCAGTATTTAGGAGCGATGATGTACAAGCCCTATGAATTACAACACATATAAGGGAAGTGGGAAGAGGTGCCGACATACTGACAGAGCCACATGACTTCACAGTATAGTCTTCCGGTTAAGCTATTCTAAAGCACATACCAAGAATCTAACGATTCGTGATATGTGTTGTATCTCAGGTACGCTTTTATTGTACCTGTTCATGTGGCAACTTAGATGATCTGACCATGAAGTCATGGGATGAAAAGTGATGAAATATTTGACCGTTACCATGGTTACTTTATAAACCGGACAAAATGGGGAAAATATGAGTAGAATGCAAGTTCTTATTCAGAACAAATGTCCTTGATTCCCGTCACCGAACATCTGCTTCATTCTCCACCCTGTCCTTGATTCCCGTCACCGAACATCTGCTTCATTCTCCACCCTGTCCTTGATTCCCGTCACCGAACATCTGCTTCATTCTCCACCCTGTCCTTGATTCCCGTCACCGAACATCTGCTTCATTCTCCACCCTGTCCTTGATTTCCGTCACCGAACATCTGCTTCATTCTCCACCCTGTTGCTCCGGTTTCAGTCACCGAACATCTGCTTCATTCTCCACTGTCCTTCCAGTTCCGTCACCGAACATCTGCTTCATTCTCCACCCTGTCCTTGATTCCCGTCACCGAACATCTGCTTCATTCTCCACCCTGTCCTTGATTCCCGTCACCGAACATCTGCTTCATTCTCCACCCTGTCCTTGATTCCCGTCACCGAACATCTCCTTCATTCTCCACCCTGTCCTTGATTCCCGTCACCGAACATCTGCTTCATTCTCCACCCTGTCCTTGATTTCCGTCACCGAACATCTGCTTCATTCTCCACCCTGTCCTTGATTCCCGTCACCGAACATCTGCTTCATTCTCCACCCTGTCCTTGATTCCCGTCACCGAACATCTGCTTCATTCTCCACCCTGTCCTTGATTCCCGTCACCGAACATCTGCTTCATTCTCCACCCTGTCCTTGATTCCCGTCACCGAACATCTGCTTCATTCTCCACCCTGTCCTTGATTCCCGTCACCGAACATCTCCTTCATTCTCCACCCTGTCCTTGATTCCCGTCACCGAACATCTGCTTCATTCTCCACCCTGTCCTTGATTCCCGTCACCGAACATCTGCTTCATTCTCCACCCTGTCCTTGATTCCCGTCACCGAACATCTGCTTCATTCTCCACCCTGTCCTTGATTCCCGTCACCGAACATCTCCTTCATTCTCCACCCTGTCCTTGATTCCCGTCACCGAACATCTGCTTCATTCTCCACCCTGTCCTTGATTCCCGTCACCGAACATCTCCTTCATTCTCCACCCTGTCCTTGATTCCCGTCACCGAACATCTGCTTCATTCTCCACCCTGTCCTTGATTCCCGTCACCGAACATCTGCTTCATTCTCCACCCTGTTTACCAATGACAAACTACACTCACTTAGATTTGTCGTCGATAATTTAAGTTGTTAATTTGAAACTATAGCCACGTATCTCATTACCTCACTAAATATTGTTTAGTTGTTTATTCTAAATGACAATATTTTCTTTTTTCTTCCTACCTCATTTACAGTCATCACATACATGTATAGGCACGAATAAATACATGTGAACCAGTACCATGTCATTAAATATGAATAGTTCTGACTTAGCCTCAGGCTACATTGCGTACACACGGATTGATGAATATACTCTAATAGAATCACAGTTGTTTATAATAAAGACCACCAAATTATGTTGGCATTTACGTGTATGTGGGAATTCATGGGGAGAAAAGCAGAGTCGGGAGTTTAAAACCGGGTGAGGTATTTGAAAGCCCTATGTGCATGGTTCTTATTGATATATCGTCCCACGTCGTTCGGAGTGTTTTCTATTGACAGTAATTATTGAAGATGAGAAATGCGTTTTGATTTTGCTAACTTACAATGATGAGGCACTTTTATTTAAGAAATAACGTTTTCATAGGCGTGCTTAGTGGCTATTTTACGCACGGGTATTTTGGGAACGTTTATAATCTAGACAAGGGCGAAGCCCGCGCCCTAAAATTTATAAACTTTCCTGACCGATGCTGTCTGGCCCAGGTGTCTGCGTCACTTGTGCACAGCATGTGGGCCACCGTGAGCTGTGGGTTGTTCTCTTGGTCTCTCCCCTATGTTTATAAGATACAGCGAGGTTTTTTTCAACTGAAAATAACTAGTATATTTACACCAGTTATCAATAGTTCAAAACCCCACTCCATGTTATAAACATAGGGGAGAGATGAAGAGAACGACTCACAGCACACGGTGGTTTACATGTTGTGCACCAGCGTCGCCTACACCGGGACAACACAGCATTGTCCATGGGAATATACTTGAACTATAGTGGGAATCGACCATTATTGTTTTAACAAAATCAACAAAAAGTCGTCTCTTGGAACTAAAATTAACAACAGCAGACACTACTGCCATCAGGGAGCATGATATGTCCATGAAAAAACCCCATTTAATTTGCCTAAAGCTATTAATCATGCCATTTATCTGCTATATTAATCTTTTAATGGCTCAACATGTTAAGATATTGAAAATGACCTCAAAACATTAAATGGCCATCAAATTTGCAATGCTACTCAAATAGGTAATTCCGTTTTATCTGGCAATGATTGATAACAATGGTCATTAATGCCCATTAAATTATGTTAACCGTTAAATCATATTTTAATGCCCATCAAATTTCAACAAGAAAGAATTCATGATTATTTTGTAGTTCAATGCCCATTAAAATGGTACTCATGTACTCTAAATAAAGTAAAAGAATATTACTTCAATTTAACGGCCATTAAATATCAATGATTTCCCCCTTACATATTGATGGCGTTGCGTTGGAAAACATAGTGCTGCTTCTTGTCAATTTCAAATTGCTAGGAGACTCAACAGGGAAGTTTACAGGCAAATTTTAGGTTTTCAAATTTGAAGAGGCTGAACTGAAAATCTGGGTGAACCTGTAAGAGCTTAATTTCTGGCACATGTAGGTGAGGGGGTTTTTCTCCGAAACTTACACAATATAAACAAAAATGGCAGGTTTCAGCAATTTTTGCTTCAATATCCAACAACAGCAACAGCAGCAACAAGAACGAACATGCTTCAGAGCTGGGAGGTCAAATATAATTTGCAAACAATTCTGCGCCCATGCTATAGGATAGTTGATTCACTTTGGAAGATGTCCGTCCTTTGCAAATTCACAACAGCCCTTTTGCTGGGTATTTGTAATAATCTCCAAATGGTTGAAAATGTCGAATTGTGTGCGTTTAGCATTAATTAAAATTACGTAACCATTAAAATATAGTCAAACAATCACTGCCTTGTGAGACTTTCACTTTCATTTCGTTTTCCTTTAAATAATTTGCAATAAAATTATTATTATTATTGTCATTAGCTGAAACTGAAGTAGTTATGATGTTCTGCAGAATTAATAGCATTAATACTAAATGTAAGTTTTACAAATACTGTAGTTCTTCTAATTATTCAGAATAGAAAGACGTTGATGTGGATAATGAACATTTTTATGACCCAAAGTGGAAGGCTTTGCCATATACACTGTAAAATGCTGCAGATGTATGCATTAAAATATATTTGTACACTAACACTTTTTCCTAGACAAGATTCGGGAATTCAATGCTGCCATCTAAATAGCCCAGGCGAACTAAACTGTATCAACTGATGAACATGAAGTTTCGATGAATGTCCATGAATAACTATGAGTAGTTCACAACTTAAATCCGTTTCATAAAAAAATCATCGAGTGATTCGAGAATCTTTAACGAACTTTGAAAATTTATGGTAGTAAATCAATATCATGAGCAACTTATCAACTATCGAGGGTTTTGAAAAACTTTCGATGAACGCAGATAGCTCATCATCAACCGACAAAACTTCAAGAAAATAGTTTCCGTGCATTGGAGAACATTTAATGAACTTAGACAGTTCATCAACATTCTGACAAAATTCATAAAAATGTTAAATGAATATTTTTTATGAAGTAATGTGAACTTTTACTGTTCATGAGAGTGATGACAAAGTTCAGAAAATTATAGTTCATGTAAATATTAAGTATAGTTCATGTCAATATTAAGTATAGTTCATGTCAATATTAAGTATAGTTCATGTCAATATTAAGTATAGTTCATGTCAATATTAAGTATAGTTCATGTCAATATTAAGTATAGTTCATGTCAATATTAAGTATAGTTCATGTAAATATTAAGTATAGTTCATGTAAATATTTCATAATTGTTTATGAACATTTACATTTCATGAGACTCCCTGAAACGTTTGCAGAATACTTTCATGAATATTTTATAATTGCTGATGAACATGCATAGTTGAACAAATAAGAATTCCTGTGGATAATATTAACAATCAATCGATATGTGGTGCAAATTAATTTCTATATGCGAGATCACGTTTATATTGTTCAAATTACTTTTGTCAGACATGAGACAGCGGGAATCAGATATAATATATTATATTGTGGATCCTATAGAACATATAATATGGTATATGAATCTTGGACGTAATATACAGCTAGATTATCATCTGCAGTTTTAAAAGCCCATTAAAATATTGAATGGTCATTATTTTTCTTATTGCTTGATGGATGTTTTTGTTTTTAATGCTGCTATAATGATTCATTTGAGCAAAATTGCATTGGAAATTGATGGCCATTGAATATCCAAGAGGTAAACCTTTAAAATGGCCATTAAATATGAGCCATTAAATTCCCCTGGAAATATAATGGCCACTGAATATACTCCATTGAATTTTCTCAAAGCTAATTAATAAAATTTAAATGTCACATAAGGAAATTGTTCCTTTTGATGACAATATTAATGACGTTATAATAGGCGTTTATTTTATGACATTACATGGTTTTGTATGGAACAGTGCAAGTTTGCATTGTGAAAATACAATCGACATTGTACAGCTACTAGCTACGAAAACAACCACAGCAACCAAATCACTTTATAATAGCGCTCATTGTTTCCTTATTCTCATACATTCTCTTGGAAGTATAGCGATGCATGGCTATATTGCAAAACGCATTCTAAATATTTTGTTTAGAATTTTCCACCATTATCGCGTGTAAATAATAATCAGATATATACAAAATATTTACCTTATCAATCTGGAATGGTGAGAACAGCCTAACTGGTACCACGGGAAAACAAGCTGAATATTAACCTGACCAGTGTCGTGATGACCGAGCTGCCTATGTACGTCCTCTGTATTAGTGATATATACAGCTGACCAGTTCGAATAAAATCGATGTCATTCATTAGAAACAGATGGTTATGGTCACATGACATGGTGGTCAATATTGTTGACATAACCTGATATTGAGGGACGGACACAGATTGGCCATATTCTGCCTATGAGAATACTACTGTGTAACCTGTGAATAACCACACCTGGGTAAACCGACCAACCACTAAATACGGACATTATCCATTGTCCTAGTACTTAAATTTTAAGTATTTTGAACCTTGATCAACTAGAAGCCTGTCAAAATCATATAATCTGTTCCCAAGCATGGACGGTATATACATATATACTTCCCTTTATAACGCATGATGACGGGCAACCTATTATCAGTTTAACATAAGGTGAATATGGGTTATTATCTTATGAAATCCATGGTATAATTGCCCTGTATCTTCCCTCCACCAATTAGCTGTAAGAATCCTAAGACGACGCCGAGTCTAACTGTATAGAATAACATCTTTCGCATTAAAAACAGTCATTGATCTGCATTATATCTATTTAGAATTCACGAAAATAAAAACAATACAAACACAAATTATTCAGGTCGAGGGGTTTATCCTATTTGGCCATATATTTGTGCCTGTTTTTATTGTTCATATTTTCTTAGGAATTCCAAGGCTGCACGACAAATACTATTTTATAATAGCAGATGGTCTACCAGAGTTTAATGTCGATAATAACAGATGGTCCCCCAGAAATTAATATCGTTAATAGCAGATGGTTCCCCCAGAAATTAATATCGATCACAGCAGATGATCCCCAAGAAATGAATGAATATTTAATTATCCGTTGCCCAGACAACAATGTGGTTAAACGGACATATAGCGCTGTTGACCTTGGTGTCGTGTCCGAATGTATTTGTCGAGTGAATTATGAACCGTCTGTATACCGTTATCATGACACATCGGGGTGAAGGGCCACTTACAGATAACATACCATATATTACCAGTATGGAACTTTCTCTTTGTATTGCTTCGTCTCATTTACGAGGTTAGAATGTTAATGTGAAAGCCCAGTGAGAGTACATAGTTTATATCCTACTTGACATATCAATTGTTCGACATACGAGGATTACATACAATGGACTGGTGTTTGATATACCCAATCTGTCTCTGGGTATAGTGTATATATGAAGACATGAATAAACACAGAACATAGTCTCAAAAACACGTGAATATGGAGTTAATGATCTTTTAATCTTTATCTTGACCTCAAAGTGAAGAGAGTCTTTAGTATAGACAGCTTTGTTACTTCCCTTATATGTGTTGTAATTGTTATACACTCGAGATTCTTTATACAGTACCTTCGTCGTCATACGGGACAGAAGGCTACTCCGCTATTTTTAACAGCCAAATAAGGTTTGGCTCAGGACATATCCTTGTCTGACTCCGACACTAAGATTTAAAGAGATATAATCTGATCGCGTTCACAAAATACCACCTGTCCGATTCCTAATATCATAAATCAGATAACATGAATCGAATAAGGCCGGTGTAAAAGGGAAGATCTGATGTCTAATTGGAACAAATGTCAGGTTCCTGTGTCTTAACCTATAACTAGGATATTTTTTGCTGATTTGCAACTTAGGAAATACATATTTTCCTAAAGGGATCCATGTGACAATGTTGAATTGTTTTCTGGGATATGCATTACTTTCACATCTGCAGGTGTAAAAAAATCTTCACACCTGTAGATTGTACAACCACATTATTCGGACAACCCCTGTTTAAGTAAAGTCTGGTTCGTGTAATTAATTAAATGGTGATTTTGCTGCTGGTGTCCCATAGCTTATACTTATGATATTTATTTTATTCGTGAAGGATCATGACAAATCCATTGTCTCAAATTAATAGGTCCGTACTTCATATACACTGTCATAATTTTTGGGCATAGACGTGCCATACCCAAAATAGTTGGGTCAAGAGGAACCAAAATGTTTGGGTCAAAATGGAATTTGATCCAAACTCTTTGAATCTGTCACGTCTATATCCCAAAATATCTGGTCAAATTGACCCATTCCTTCTCAGTTCATGATAAACCTATTGTCTTAAATTAATAGGTTCATACTTCATTTACAGTTCATGATAAACCTATTGTCTTAAATTAATAGGTTCATACTTCATTTAAAGTTCATGACAAACCCATTGTCTTAAATTAATAGGTGCATACTTCATTTATAGTTCATGATAAACCTATTGTCTTAAATTAATAGGTTCATACTTCATTTACAGTTCATGATAAACCTATTGTCTTAAATTAATAGGTTCATACTTCATTTAAAGTTCATGACAAACCCATTGTCTTAAATTAATAGGTGCATACTTCATTTATAGTTCATGATAAACCTATTGTCTTAAATTAATAGGTTCATACTTCATTTACAGTTCATGATAAACCTATTGTCTTAAATTAATAGGTTCATACTTCATTTAAAGTTCATGACAAACCCATTGTCTTAAATTAATAGGTTCATACTTCATTTATAGTTCATGATAAACCTATTTTCTTAAATTAACAGGTTCATACTTCGTTTAAAGTTCATGACAAACCCATTGTCTTAAATTAATAGGTTCATACTTCATTTACAGTTCATGATAAACCTATTGTCTTAAATTAACAGGTTCATACTTCATTTAAAGTTCATGACAAACTCATTGTCTCAAATTAATAGGTTCATACTTCATTTAAAGTTCATGACAAACCCATTGTATTAAATTAATAGGTTCATACTGAGTCTGTTTTTTGGGGGTCGAAATGGAATTTGATCCAAACTCTTTGAATCTGTCACGTCTATATCTCAAAATATCTGGTCAAATTGACCCATTCCTTCTCACACTGTTTTAAATTAATAAGTCCATACTTCATATAAGGTTCATGACAAACCTATGGCCATTGTCTTAAATTAATAGGTTCATACTTCATTTAAAGTTCATGACAAACCCATTGTCTTAAATTAATAGGTTCATACTTCGTTTAAAGTTCATGACAAACCCACTGTCTTAAATTAATAGGTTCATACTTCATTTACAGTTCATGATAAACCTATTGTCTTAAATTAATAGGTTCATACTTCATTTATAGTTCATGATAAACATATTGTCTTAAATTAATAGGTTCATACTTCATTTAAAGTTCATGATAAACCTATTGTCTTAAATTAATAGGTTCTTACTTCATTTACAGTTCATGATAAACCTATTGTCTTAAATTAATAGGTTCATACTTCATTTAAAGTTCATGACAAACCTATTGTCTTAGATTAACAGGTTCATACTTCATTTGAAGTTCATGACAAACCCTTTTTCTTAAATTAATAGGTTCATACTTCATTTAAAGTTCACGACAAACCCATTGTCTTAAATTAATAGGTTCATACTGAATCTGTTTTTAACTGCGGTCCTGAAAGAATTCCCCGCCAAATAAGTTAGTTTGTGTATATACATTGTATATATAATTGATTGATATTTATTCACCATATACCAACATAACAATAAATATAACAATGGTAAAATAATGGTTCAGATAATACATATATACATAATGGTTGGTGTGATAATGGCGGGAATAAAACCCAGATGGGCTTGTTCTATTCCATACTTCATTTAAAGTTCATGACAAACCCATTATCTTAAATTAATAGGTTCATACTTCATTTACAGTTCATGACAAACTCATTGTCTTAAATTAACAGGTTCATACTTCATTTGAAGTTCATGACAAACCCAATGTTTTAAATTAATAGGTTCATCCTTCATTTAAAGTTCATGACAAACCCATTTTCTTAAATTGATAGATTTATATTTCATGTAAGGATCATTGCATGCCCATTGTCTTAAATTAATATGTTCATTATTTCAAATAAGGATCATGATAAACTCATTGTCTTAAATTAATAGGTCCTTACTTTAGGTATGGTTCATGACCCAATGCCTACAATAGACAAGCCTGAGGACAAAAATGAATCTAGATCCAGGGCTTTTCAGCTGTACTCAACTTCCGCTTTATTTCACCCTGGTCACGTTGTGATATAGAGATTACAATATGTACAGTTTAGAAAACAGAGGTGGCCTAATTTTATAAAACAATAACAAAAATTCATGGTCCAAATACGTAGATCTGGAATATATGTTTGAACGTGCATGTACAATTTGGTGCGATGCACCGCATTACAATGCAATAATTTGTTTTTCAATATATACTTTTATGAAGTTGTATTACAATTATTTGAGTAATGGTTATAAACATGGCAGTGTGACTAACGTCACAGGACCTACGAAGTACAGTAGGCATTAGGACTCGAACGCGAACTGAACTCTTGGAAATCCCCAACCCCAGTTGAAATCCTGCCTATATTAAGATGGGCACCGCCCAAGTCAGAATCGCTAGTGATTTTCATCAAAAATCACCAGAAATTTTCATCAAAAGTAGGCCAGCTCAGAACTTGTTGGTAACAGTCTCCTAATGCGCCTTCATTCCAAAATAAATAACGATCGCCGATTTAATTTTACAATTTTTTAATTAAAGGAAACAGATTGAATAATATAGGTTCAGTAGATTTCAAGCTTTACGTGTGAAAATACATTTACATCTCTTTAATGGTTTTCAGTGCCCTTGTCCAGGATCAAAACAACTTTTTGAATCACATTATTTTCCCAACAATACAACAAATTTTTATATATAATACTATAGTAGAAAGGTGGCATTTATGTAGTTTACGGTAATTCAACTCAAGACCAACACCTTCTCTGCATAAGATAATAATGATTCTATGTCATTCTCCTGAGCATAACCGGTACAAAGACGAATAAATAGCGTCTCTACATCACGTTGTTATCTAGATATATGAGACAACACATTTTGGGCATCGGCAATCTGATGAATGTACTATTCCGGCTTTCTTGTTTCACATTATATTCTATGGCGGTTGATCGGTGATTTTCTTCATTGATAAACGTTAACCACCTCAGCTTCGTTGTGTGAATCGAAATTGCATTGCTGTGACACACCAACACACTCAATCAAGGAATCAAAATGGATCAAGATTTGAAATGACAAGAGAAATTTAGACATATTTTGTTTACAAATTGTCCCAGATGCACGTTAAGATTAACCTCAGTAATGTGGCATACAGTGGAATGTGGAAAAATGACAGGGTATTTTTAGCCGTAACTGATACTCATTAAACGCGATAAAACGCTGGAGCAAAACGGACAGGCTGACTTAATTGGTTGATGTAGGATACTTCACCATCAGTGGGTAATTTGAAGCCTGATGTGGTCAATGATGAAATGTTTGGATGTGAAATAGGATACACGTTAAAGACTACAGTTTACATATATCTATAACAATATACTGAAGTGTTAATTATAAATCTAATTTTAATCAGAATTATTTCAGATCAGAACTTGCTGGTAACAATGCCCTAATGCACGTTCATGCCAAAAATAAAGGTTCTAATGTCAATGGTTCTCCTTATTTTGCCGACGAAAGGATTCGTATGGAGTGACTGACTGACTGACTCACTGACTCATTACCGGACAATTTGCGATCTGTAGCCTACTTCGTAGGAATAATCGTGATAAATATCCCATCAACGGTCCCACCCCATATGAAAAATATAAAATAACCGGAATATAAAGCTAGGGAACGCCGATAGAACACCGATTCTTCAAGATTTACATAAACATGCACAGCGTAATAACAAAATCACAAATATACATATATACTTATTTGTCGGGGATTTTATTTTTTCGGGACTGCCGTTGTTTTAGTATTTTGAAGTTACCAGAGTTAAATAATTCCTATTTTTTGCGTCTGAATTAACGGGAAATTGGGGGATAATATTGACCTATGAATGAAGTATGAACCTATTAATTTAAGGCAATGGGTTTGTCATGAACTTGAAATGAAGTATGAACCTGTTAATTTAAGACAATGGGTTTGTCATGGACTGTAAATGAAGTATGAGCCTATTAATTTAAGACAATGGGTTTGTCATGAACTTTAAATGAAGTATGGGATAGAACAAGCCCATCTGGGATTTATTCCCGCCATTATCACACCAACCATTATGTATATATATTGTATTATCTGAACCATTATTTTACCATTGTTATATTTATTGTTATGTTGGTATATGGTGAATAAATATCAATCAATCATATATACAATGTATATACACAAAACTAACTTATTTGGCGGGGAATTCTTTCAGGACCGCAGTTAAAAACAGAGTCAGTTTTTTAAGAAATTTGAAGTTGTCTGTGTTGAATAATTCTCGATATTTTATGTCTGAGTTACCAGTTAAGTAATATTTAGGAATATAATATGTTCTAGATATATCAAAATGTGAACAATGAAACATATAATGATATTCATCGCCGATTTGGTTCAAGTTACATAATTTACATAATCTTTCAGTTTTCTGTATGTTTTCCCATCTACCAACCTCGATGGGTACATGTAACCTGTGATTACACAGTATAAATTTTACAATTGGAGTATAAAGCCTTGGAGGTAATACTATAGTAAATACTTTTCTAAACAAATGTCAGATTTAAATGCTAAATAATTTATACCTTTGGATGATGCATGTACTGTAGTTGACCAAACCTGTTGATACTGATCACTCTGTAGTTGCTGTATATGGCGAGTGAACCATCGAATGTTTCCCACGCTCTTATTCAACCAGATGTCACTATATCCCAATTCATCTAAAGATGTTTTAATAAAGTGCATCCACTTGCTTTTGAAATTTCCTGACACATAGGAGCTATGTAGTAGTCTATACATTAGAAATGACATTTTTTAGGCTTCTCCTTGGACTAAGTTAGCCCAAAATGTCAGAATTCTTTTCCTTACTGTTAAAATCAGTGGGTATCTTATCCAGATCTCCATATAACATATAATGCGGGGTAGAATTTCGGACATACAGTATTGTATTTTAGAAAATTTGTATGAACAGTTTCAAGAATATTTAGGTTACTAAAACCCCAAATTTCGCAACCATAAAATAGAAGAGGTGCAACAGTTTGGTCAAAAAGTAATAACTGGCAATCAATAGGGAGACATGGGTTTCTAATACGGGTATATAACAAGTGTAAGGCTCTGCCTGCCTGTTCAACTATATTAGTTAATGCATTTGTGAATGATCCTGTTTCGCTAAAGACAATGCCGAGGTATTTACAGTTGTCAACGATTTCTGTTTTCTTGTTGTTAATAAAAAACTCATAGTTGCATTTTCTACAGCCAAATACAATAATATTCGTTTTCTCTGTATTAATGTCTAATTTCCAGTCATTACAATAGTCTGGAAAGGCGTCTAACGCTCTTTGTAACTCGATCGGACTTTGTGCGACAATAACAGTGTCATCTGCATATAATAACACAATGATACATATTGCTGTCGTCAACATGTCATTATCAAGGTCTATAGAAATACCATTAACTCTGTGTAATAAAAAGTCCTCCAAGTCGTTCATAAATAAGGAAAATAGGATAGGTGATAAATTTCCCCCTTGTCGGACTCCCGTGTTACAGGCAAACAGCGACGATATATTATTGTCAAGTCTTACATAAGATTTAATATTTCTGTACATACTATGTATAACATTAAATATGTTGCCCCTAATCCCATATTTTATTAATTTCTGCCACAAACCAACTCGCCAAACGTGGTGGAAAGCTTTTTCAAAATCAATAAATGCACAAAATAATTTTTTCTTACGTGATTTTAGGTAATATGTAAGAGCCTGTAGAATAAACATGTTATCAAGAGTGGAATATCCCTTTTTAAAACCGCTTTGAGTCTCAGAGAGCAAATTATTACTTTCCAGAGATTCATTTAAACGACTGTTCAATATAGAGGTGAATAGTTTACCCATACAAATGAGGAGCGTGATGGGACGATAGTTTTCTGGATTTTTACGATCTCCTTTGTTTTTAAAGATCGGTTGAATGATTCCAGTAAGCCATGTTTCTGGTAAGATTCCACTATCTAAAATCAGGTTAAAGAACGAATTATACCATGGAAGAAAGATGTGAGAGGTGGTTTTAATGTATTCATTTAGAATATTGTCAGTTCCAGGATTTTCCTTGTTTTTCAGATTTTTTATTGCATATTCTATTTCGAAGTCGGTAATAGGGATGTTTAGTACACTGTCGTTTGAATCGTTACTATCATCTAGATCGGTTGGCTCATCTTCAGTTTCGGTTTCATTGATTGTTTTGAAGTATTCGTACAGAGTTTCAATGCTTATATCTTTGTTAGATTTGGATTTATTATTTATATTACTCAGAAGCTTCCAGACATATTTCGGATGTTTAGACCGCATAGCACGAATTTTCCGGTGTGAGTTTCTACGATGGGCATTAATAAATTTGTCCATTGTTTTCTTGTAATATTTACTAGCTGTAACTAAATTTTCTCTGTTTTCGTAATTCTTGTTTCTGGCATGAATGCGTTTTGCTTGGTGATATTTTCTTCTGGATCGGAGGCATGTCTTCCCAAACCACGGTGTATTTACCTTACTGTGATCTCTATTACTTTGAACGCGGAAGTTAGCACTTGCACTTTTTTTTTGTAGAAATGTGAAGTATCGACCAAGTACGACTAGGAAAGCTTTTGGGAGTGGCTCTGATTGTTCCATTGACACTTGTCTATTTTTCTACGAACATCCCTCATGATGGGAGTATTCCTTTAGACTACATGTAGTTGATAAATTATGATCCGTGTTGAGAGAATATAGAACAGGTCTGTTACACCATACTTCAGTTAATAATATTTTGTAAGGTATACAAGCAAAGGTCGTATTTATCTTTTGTATTTTCCCCCTATGCAGACATCACCATAGGAGTTTCACTGTATGCCAAATTCGCTGGTCAGGAGAGCATCACGTTTTATTATTGACATTCGGTTAAGTGGTCATGTCAATTGTGACCTTTGTCGAGCTTTTCCATAGATGTATTGGGACTCGCTCTACTAGATGAACTAAGCATTGTTGAGGACCACAACGGCTGTGGTGGTTACAGTGCACTTAAGTCCGCGTTTATAGACGAAACTCACGGGGATATATAATAAAAATTAAATAATTACCCTCTAGAATTAGATCGAGGTGAGGAAAGCTCATGTAGAGAAGATATATGAGACCAGGAGACTACCATGACCCTTAGACATGTCAAATTATACATCTTCGTGTAATTTCAGTGTTAGGCAATTTTGTTTAGCAGGTAATACTCGCGAAGTACCCGTGGTTACCGTCGCGTGGTCCTGCTATATATTTAGATTAATGCCCCAAGGTGATGTCTCTTTCGCAGAATCGCATTATCAGACGGGAAGTCGATCAGATATCAATTTAGATACATGTACACCCTTAAACGCAACTGTTGTATTCAACAGTATAAATGTTCGAGAAGTGACAACATTATGTGAAGTGTTATATACTCTCTGAAAGTGTTGAAAAAAGTCATATCCAACATTATCGGGTTGTATCAGAAGCAATACAACACTGTACAATGCTGAATTTAACACTAAAATGTTGTATTGCTCCTGATACAGCACTTAATGTTCGATATAACACTTTTCCCGACACTTTCTGAGAGAGTTAGAAATATAACACTGTATAAGATGTTGTCACTCCTCGGGCATTGTTTGTTTCGACAGCCAGTTATTGACCCATCCAACTCTACTCGTATATCCTACAGTATCAGGTATACAATCTGATGCCATGAGGATGGTTTGAATGATCCAGGTGGTTTTTTGATCATCACAAAATAATCCGATTTCACCGACATAGCTGGGACTCGATTTAGTATATCTGGTCTGTATACAGTCGGGACAATGCTAAATTCGGATACTGTAGACATGTAGTATGTGGTCCAAAAATAGATCACGGACATTCCTACCGCTGCATAGGCAACAGAGCGTATCGATGAACAAATATGATGATTTAATAGGGGTTAATTTGATCAGTGGTGAATTAGTGTAAGTGTAAATATCTACTCGGGTGAATCCCAGTCTATGAACAAGTCAGATAAAATATTTTCTGACCACGTTGTTATTGTTATTATTAATGAAAGCGGTACCTGTTCAAAGAAGATAAATCTAGCAGTACACATTACAGGCCTGTCCCGTAAGACCAGTTTAGGAAATTATTTCAAAGTTCAACATTTTGGTCATAAAAAGCTACCTTGATAAAACACTGCGTGTTGCTATTACTTATTTAAGGGATGTCCTTTTAATTCCTGTATGCGACATAAACTACCTGTTACTTTGTGTGTACCTTTATTGATTAACTCGGGTAGACGTACAAGTACTTAACCTTGAGTTGAATATCACAGAGAGTCAGACATACCGACCGGCGACAGGTGTAGGTCAACTTATAAATACAGGCGGTGCTTTACTCTAAAGCTGTACGAGAGGGCGAGTTTAAATTGTATACAGTAATCTCCAATAACTCGAAGACTTTTAGACCAGCTATTTACTCAGTTTAATTAAATAATTACACTGATGGATGAATATAAGCAGAATATTTTCTGGAATTGGCTTCTCAAGTACATTAGGTTATAATATGTGTGAATTATTAGAGAAATTACAGTATACCGGTACTAATATATTTATGTAAAAAGCCTTACCTCTGGTAGACTCCCGCATTGTTTTAACTCATACTGTCGCCTGCACCACGTTAGGAGTATGGGACCACATTTCAAAGCCCAACTCTGGTACTCTCCTTGGTTCACCATGTTGAATTTCTCTTCTGGGCAAACGAAAACTTGTTTCTCAAGCTTTTGGTAGATCGTCCGCTCTGATCAATCTTTCCGCTCTATAGTATATATTATACCAACTCCAACTTTAGTTGATGTTGCTCCCCTGTCGTATTGACACTAACGAAGAGACGTTTCCATTCCAAGCACGTGCCAAAGACAAAAGTTGGGCTTGTTCCCGCCCAAAATGTTCCACGTTTTCAAAGCAGACGACACACACGAGAATGGAAGCGAGCAGACGATAGGATTACCCTGCCACTTGTCTACGTTTTGTCCGATCGTAATCTGCTAAGCTGTGTACACTGCGTTAACCGGGTAATTTTCAGGACGTGTCAGTGAGTTTTGACAATACCGGGGTCTCGATCTGCAATGGAGGTCTTTCTCTCTCACTCTGAGCAATTGCCCCTCGTGTAATACCGACGATCTCATCGTATGAGACTGGTTTGTGTAAATTGTAAATAACGTGATATGTTAATAATGTCACTGGCGGCCCTAGATACATTTAGACCGAAACTAGTCGTTCCAGTTCTCACGTTAAGAACCAGTTCATCGCCAAACTACGACCCACATTTCGACAACACTTTTATCGTTCTTTGTCGACAAGAGAGACGAATGTATACAACTTGCTCTTTAGAGTTGATAGTAGTAATAAAAATTCGCTCGGAATCTATACTGATGAGTTATTCATCTCCCGTTATACCTGCCCTTAACTATGGGATATCGTATATTTACATGGACATGTATTATAATGGGTCACTGGAGACGAATAGTGAAATATAAATGTCCAAATCTTTATAGTATGTCCGTCTTCGTGCGAGCTTATTACGTCGTCAGGCAGTGTTTCAGTTACACCGATAGGCAGTGTTACAACCAAAGCCAACTTCATTGACTCATTCCAGTACCTCACTAAACAATATTCTAAATGAGTCAGTGAGTCTGTGAATCAGATTTAACGTCACTTTCAACATTATTTCAGTCATATCGCGACGAACCAACTAAGAATTCTTCAAAGAAGAAATTTTTGAAGCAACATGTAACCAGACATCCAACAACCCTATAAAACACTGAGGACAGCACACTAGACACAGACAGGACGCTTACATGGTGCAATAAAGACAAGTGATATTACAGTGCTAGACATCACATTATCAAGTTCCTGTTGCTTCTCAGCAAAATGCATTGAATTAACAGGAACCCGTGTCCACCAGACACCCATCCACCACCCACTATTCTAAATGACGAAAACATCCCCAAATAACATTTAATTAGGCCTACTCTTTTCAGGATGGCTCGAAACCCCCACCCCCAGCCTACGGGCCTGATCTGACAGGAAGTCATATAACCATACGAAATGAATAAACTACACCATAGACATCTCATGGCTCTGGTGAACTTTCTCTATTTGTCCTTATTATGGATGATCACATGGACACATTAATGTAGGTTAATGGCTTAACCCTACCTGGCCTGGGGGGGGTGCACTTTCCGCTCCCGTCCTCTGTTGGTTTTTTTGCTCCTATCTCGGGAACGACAAAAATTTGAGAGCCGAGACTCCTTGACTTTGTAGATTATCATATTGGGGTCCTATTTGCATGACTCCCGAGCAGAGAATGATGTCTAAATTCAAAATGGCGGTCATGTGGGGTACCAGAAAAGTGATGTTTTCGTCAGATTTCTTCAAAAAATTGCTTTTCTGCATGGGAAAGTAAGTAAAACTTAAAAACAAAAATAAAAATTTTTCAAAAAATCATCCAAAAAATGCTCTTTATGCAAATAACGTCACTGTGACGTCATCATGGCGGCCATCTTGGATTGTTTTACATTTTCTTGTAGAGCGTGACCCAAAGATATGATGTGATAAGTTTCAACCCTCTAGCCTTAGCGATAGCGAAAATACCCTCTAGAGTTTTTCTGTGTCTAATGCCTAACTTGCAACGTTATGAACAAAACTGTTCACATTTTAGACCAGTCACAATATGATCTAGGAATCTCCACTTGGAACCAGCCACAATATGGACTACTAATCTCCACTTGGGACCAGCACAATATGGTCAACTAGTCTCCGCTTGAGACCAGCCAAAATATGGATAACTAATCTCCACTTGAGACCAGTCACAATATGGACTACTAATCTCCACTTGGGATCGGTCACAATATGGACTACTAATCTCCACTTGGGACCAGTCACAATATGGACTACTAATCTCCACTTGGAACCGGCCACAATATGGACTACTAATCTCCACTTGGGACCAGTCACAATATGGATAACTAATCTCCACTTGAGACCAGTCACAATATGGACTACTAATCTCCACTTGGGATCGGTCACAATATGGACTACTAATCTCCACTTGGGACCAGTCACAATATGGACTACGAATCTCCACTTGGAACCAGCCACAATATGGACTACTAATCTCCACTTGGGACCAGCACAATATGGTCAACTAGTCTCCGCTTGAGACCTGCCAAAATATGGATAACTAATCTCCACTTGAGACCAGTCACAATATGGACTACTAATCTCCACTTGGGATCGGTCACAATATGGACTACTAATCTTCCCTTGGGACCAGTCACAATATGGACTTCTATTACCCGCTTGGGACCAGTCACAATATGGACTACTAATATCCACTTGGGACCAGACACAATATGGACTACTAATCTCCACTTCGGACCAGTCACAATATGGACTACTAATCTCCACTCGGACACAGTCACAATATGGACTAATAATCTTCACTTGGGACCAGTCACAATATGGACTACAAATCTCCACTCGGGACCAGTCACAATATGGACTACAAATCTCCACTCGGGACCAGTCGCAATATGGACTAATAATCTCCACCTGGGACCAGTCACAATATGGACTACTAATCTCCACTTGGGACCGTTCACAATATGGACTACTAATCTTCACTTGGGACTAGTCACAATATGAACTACTAATCTCCACTTGGGACCAGTCACAATATGGTCTACGAATCTCCACTTGGGACCAGTCACAATATGGACTACAAATCTCCACTCGGGACCAGTCACAATATGGACTAATAATCTCCACTTGGGACCAGTCACAATATGGTCTACGAATCTTCACTCGGGACCAGTCACAATATGGACTACTAATCTCCACATGGGACCAGCACAATATGGACTACTAATCTCCACTCGGGACCACTCACAACATGGACTACAAATCTTCACTCGGGACCAGTCACAATATGGATTAATAATCTCCACTTGGGACCAGTCACAATATGGACTACTAATCTCCAGTTGGGACGGGTCACAATATGGACTACTAATCCCCACTTGAGACCAGGGGGAGGGAGGAAATTTGGCTTAATGTCACACTTAAGTTTGTTTCACTCATATGGTGACAGTCATTTCGGCTGGTGGAGGAAGCCGGAGTACCCGGAGAGAACCACCGCCCTTCAGTAAGTAACTGACAGACTTTCACACATGGACCAGCTGGGCTCGAATCCGTGCCGATTCAGCGGTGTGAGGCTAGCCACTTGAGACCAGTCACAATATGGACTACTAATCTCCACATAAGACCAGTCACAATATGGACTGCTAATCTCCACATAAGACCAGTCACAATATGGACTACTAATCTCCACATAAGACCAGTCACAATATGGACTACTAAACTCCACATAAGACCAGTCACAACATGGACTATTAATCTCCACATAAGACCAGTCACAATATGGACTACTAATATCCGCTTGGGACCAGTCACAATATGGACTACTAATCTCCACATAAGACCAGTCACAATATGGACTACTAATATCCACTTGGACCACTCACAATATGGGCTACTAATCTCCACATAAGACCAGTCACAATATGGACTACTAATCTCCACATAAGACCAGTCACAATATGGACTACTAATATCCACTTGGGACCAGTCACAATATGGACTACTAATATCCACTTGGGACCAGTCACAATATGGACTACTAATCTCCACTTGGGACCAGTCACAATATGGACTACTAATCTCCAATTGGGGCCAGTCACAATATGGACTACTAAGCTCCACTTGGGACCAGTCACAGTATGGACTACTAATATCCACTTGGGACCAGTCACAATATGGACTACTAATCTCCACATAAGGCCAGTCACAATATGGACTACTAATCTCCACTTGGGACCAGACACCATATGGATTACTAATCTCCACTTCAGGAAATTACCAATTTTTTTCGGTGTGTTACTAATCAGAATAATTTTTTTTTGACCGATGCATATGAATTTATTTTTAGTGAAATAAAATCAAACCTCAGAGTGTCAGCAGGCAATGAATCGATATTCTTGTAACCATGGCAAATGGATTGAAATTTATGCTAGATGTACCACAGCTGGTTTTGATATGTGACTGAATTTGTGTTTTATATATATAGCATTTCACTGAACGTGTAGAAATTAATACGAACAACGATCGTACAGATTGAACGTTTTGAATGCTTTCCTCTACTGTTCTAAGATCATCTACCATCATTTGAATACGGGGAGATCTGTTTTTGTAGATCAGTATAGTTTCTACCAGTTTATTCTTGTTTGTGAAAACAAATACAGGTCCGTCGCTACCCATGATGCGTGTGGTGCGAACGCAGCAGATTTTTTACCCGTAGATGTTGGGGACATTTCATGCCAAAATGACATTAAATTTTGAAAATCTCATATCAAACCCTAATTTAGCCTTTAAAATACTCTAAAGTGCAGGGAATCAAGCGTAAAAATTCAAAATTTTCCTTGAAGTGGGGAGGGGATAGCATGCTTCAGGACCCCGCCAGGTGCGCATTCTTGAAATGGTAAGAAATGGGAAATTTAAAACATTCGCCCCCCCCCTCCCCACCCACACCCACACTTTGAAAATCATAGTGAGGCCCTGGAATACCTGCTAATTACAATAATGCGAAGTTGGACATGTAGGAACGCTGCAAATATATTTGTTTTTTTCCTTTCTGGATCGTCAAATATTTATATGAGAAGCCTGAAAAGTAATACATTGTAATTCAAACTTACCTTTTTTATGAAATTATACTGAGGCGTCGAAGGGGCGTCTTAGTCCGCTGAAATCACAGGTAAATCTGGTATCACGTTATTGAGCTCTTTGGTCCTGAGAGGTAATATTTCAGGTGGGAATGTTTGAATCATAAATACCTTTAATGTCTCACCTGTAACACCCACACGACCATAGGATCGATAGAAGAGAAATAAAACACCTAATTACAGACCGTGGACCACACGCCCAATACTGTCAACCGGCCATTCTATAGTCTGTCACATATCCTTATGAGCACATTTTATTATTAAACTTGGAAAATTGGAAAGGATCAGGTATTGCTGTTACAAGAAACTTCGTCATAAAGTTGCTCTATAAAGTCGTTCAATGGGGAACTGGCACTGTTCAAACAGCTGCTATGATACTACTTCCGTTTTGTCCATTTCGCATCTTTTCGGGCTCAGTACCACAGTACTGAATCGACAAGGATGATGATAGGGGAAGGCAGCAGTGCATTTGTCACACAACTGATGAGTATAGGTCATTCGGTTATTTTCATTTTCAAGAGCAGACCAGACGTCTGCATCGTTACCCGAAAATGGGAGATTTTCAGCCTGTGAATGAAAGGTATGGTTGTTGCTGTCCAGTCACTTTAACAAACTGGAAATTATCAAAGATTTTACCTGTTTTGTGGCATTGTTCCAGTTGGTCTATGTGACCAGCAGTCCATTATCGGTCTATTACCATGGAAAAATATTATGACGAAACGGGGCGATTTCAAGGATTAAACTGATAACGAGCACTCGTGAACTTACTTCTTGTCGGAAATATCACTGATATCACCATATCATCGCCATGTCAGTCATGTCCATATCATCGCCATGCCAGTCATATCCATATCATCGCCATGTCAGTCATAACGATATCATCGCCATGTTAGTCATATCCATATCATCGCCATGTCAGTCATAACGATATCATCGTCATGTCAGTCATATCCATATCATCGCCATGTCAGTCATATCCATATCATCGCCATGTCAGTCATATCCATATCATCGCTGTGTCTGTTATATCCATATCATCGTCATGACAGTCATAACCATATCATCGCCATGACAGTCATATCCATATCATCGCCATGACAGTCATATCCATATCATCGCCATCTCAGGCATATCCATATCATCGCCGTGTCGGTTATATCCATATCATCGCCATGTCAGTCATATCCATTGTCACGTCAAATTTACGATAACAGTAAAACGTAACAGAGAAGGTTTGTGAAGTCAAGGATTAACAATCAAATATTTATTTTCAATACTAAAATCATATGCAAATTCAGTAAGGTCAATACAACAAATAAATGTGAAATATTGTCTTACTGTTCAATGCTATACCGATGTATACTTCACAATCTCTACACAGTCCGTGCCGACGTGCACAAATCACTTTTCTGTATTTTGGTAGTAGTCCAACACTGCTCGATTGTTTAGAGTCCCAGTAAATGTCCAATTTCCGACAGTTCAATCACGTAGATTACACAGCAGCCAAAGTCAATTCACAGGAGTATACAATCCAGCTGTACGCAGCAAAGGTAACACAGTATAACGCACCCACATAAATCCAGTTTGAATTCCCCCTCGAATAACTGAGTGTTACGCTATTTATACTTTATGCGGTATTCCAGTACATTCTACCAAATCAATAAGCTTCTCGAATATGCATTACATCATCATCTGGCCTAGATACAATTTATAATAATCTGCTAGAAAGATCTAAGTGATTAACCCACGTAAACAAGCTTGCGTCATATATTCTAGAAGCATCCTGTCTAATAATAGACTACAATACCATGACACTCGCCCTCTTAAAAAAAGTTTCTAACTTGGAACTTTCTTGACAATTCAAAACATTATTTAAAAAAAAATTATATTACAACAGCAAAAATGTTGACAAACATATGTACATTATATGCGAGACAAACAATCAGCAATCAAATTGTCCTTGCCCTTAATATGTCTGATTTCAATATTGTATTCTTGTAACATCAAACTCCATCTCAACAATCTTTGATTTTTGTTTTTCATCCTACTTATGAAAACAAGTGGATTGTGATCACTGAATACAATAATTGGAACGATGAAGAAGTAACATAAACATCAAAATATTGTAAAGCCAATATCATTGCCAAACATTCTTTCCCAATTGTAGAATAATTTCTCTGATGTTTGTCAAATTTACGTAAAAAATAACATATTGGGTGATCTACACCATCCATACCTTCTTGTAACAAAACGGCACCAGCAGCAACATCATTAGCATCTACAGCCAGTTTAAAAGGTGAATCAAAATCTGGTGCTGAAAGAACTGGCGCGCTCTTGAGTATGGCTTGCAGGTTTTCAAAAGCTGATTCACATTCATCGCCCAAACAAAAGTTAACCTCTTTCTGAAGAGTTGAGTTAAAGGCTCAGTAATATCTGGAAAATTTGGACAAAATTTTCTGAAGTAACCAGCCATACCCAAGAAACGCATCAATTGCCTCTTACATGTTGGTCTTGGAAATAGCGAGATAGCACTAACCTTAGCATCTACAGGTTTTACTTGACCCTGACCTACAACATGACCCAAGAATGTCACACGTGCATGTCCAAATTCACTTTTTCCAAGGTTGACTGTCAGCTTGGCGTCACTTAGTCGATTGAACAGTGCGCGGATTCTCTGTAGATGATCTTCCCGTGTATCGCTGTAGACAATGACGTCATCAATGTAAGCCTCACATCCTTCCAAACCAGAAGTAACACGGTTGATGAGACACTGGAACGTGGCTGGAGAATTTTATATTCCAAATGACTTTGTACTGGAACAGACCCTCCGAAGTGACGAATGCTGATATCTCCTTCGCAGGATCTGTCAGTGGAACTTTCCAAAATCCTTTCAGAAGATCAAACTTTGACACAAACTTGGCACTTCCCACTTTATAAATGCAATCGTCAATGCGTGGAATAGTAAATGTGTCTGTTTTGGTCAATGTGTTCACCTTTCTGTAGTCAGTCCTGTAACTGCCATCTGGCTTTGGAACGAGGATACAAGGTGAACACCCGTTACTATTACTTGGTTCAATAAAGTCATTGTCCAATAAATACTGAATCTCCTTTTTCAGATAGTTTTGTTTAATGGGATTCAAACGATATGGGTGCTTCACTGGATTAGAATCTCCGACATTGACGTCATGTGAAATTTTATCAGTCCGAGTAGAATTGTCGGGAAACAAATGTTCATATTGACTGAGCAGAGTTCGAAGTTCTTCCTGACGCGCTGGTTCAAGATGACACAATTTGGAAATTCAAAATTTTCCTTGAAGTGGGGAAGGGGTAGCATGCTTCAGGACCCCGCCAGGTGCGCATTCTTGAAATGGTAAGAAATGGGAAATTTAAAACATTTCGTTTCCACACCCACATTTTGAAAATCCCATTGAGGCCCTGGAATACCCGCTGATTACAATAATGCCAAGTTGGACATGTAGGAACGTTGCAAATATATTTGTTTTGTTTTTTTCCTGCTGAATCGTCAAATATTTATATGAGAAGACTGAAAAGTAATACATTGTAATTCAAACTTACCTTTTTATGAAATTATACTGAGGCGTCGAAGGGGCGTCTTAATCCTCTGAAATCACAGGTAAATCTGAATGAATGAATGAATATTTATTCACCATATAGTTAAACATATACAGGGTATTAGACATCAACATAAACATGGGGGGAATCAAACCCCAAAGGGCTTGTTGTATCCCAGAAGACAATACATATACAAATAGTAATACCGCTCGTCATGAACCAAAAAATCATCTATGCTCGATAATTATAGATATACAAATATATAGATATGGAGGTGATTATACCACGGGGGCCTTTAAATCTGGTGACAACAATCAGGACTGTGTGGAATAGATTATGAAACCAAACATTTTTTTGATGAAATATAATTGTCTCAAAGATAATACTAAAATCGGGGAAACTGTCTGATATGCTGAGTCAGTGCAGGCGAACAAGATAGGATTTTAATCGACATTTAAAGAGAGATTGTGACGGAATCGACTTCAACTCAAGAGGTAAAGCGTTCCAAATACGTGAGGCTTTCGTTTTCGTCCAATAGTGTGAAAGATTTGATTGCACTCTCGGCCTATATAGGTTAAGATTGGCTTCTCTGGTTGGATAGCAGTGAACTTCAGAAAGTTTTGTAAAATAATTTGAAAATTTTATCGGAATAGAAGATGCATTGTAAAGAAACCTGCGAGTGAATAATACAATAAGATAGCAGTCTATTTGACACAGAGGCAGGATGTTTAATTGTTCTAGAAGAGGACTGGAGTGAGCGTATTTACTACTGCATGTGATAATGCGAACAAGTCTCTTTTGTAATTTGACGAGTGGTATCAAATGAGTTGGGTATGTGTTTCCCCAAACCAGATTGCAATAGGATACATAGGAATAGAACAACGAATAGTACAACATAATCAAGGTTTTTCTGTTGAGGCAATTTCTTATATTATTAATAACACCAATATTTCTAGATATTTTAGAAGTGAGTTCGTCAATATGTGTTTGCCAAGTCAGTTTATCATTGAAATGAACTCCAAGAAATTTGAAACTAGAAACTGGCTCGATCTCGGTCCCGAATAGTGATATCTGCGGAGTATTTATATTACGAGATCTGTTTGGTTTAAAGAACATGAATTTAGGGGGTTTTTTCCACATTTAATGAGAGTTTATTGCTGGAGAGCCAATCATGAAGCTTTTCGAGTTCACTTGACATAATCTCAGCCAGTCTACTTGGATCTTTATCTGAGAGAGAAGCGCTAGTGTCGTCTGCAAAAAGATTTATGTCTAAAATAGTTGTTGCTTTGGTGATGTCGTTTATGTATATTAAGAATAAACAAGCGCTGGATGAGCGCAAAGACCTCCGTCGAGGCAACAGGGTCCGTAGCGTAATACATCACTGAATAACATACGGCCGGATGCAAAGCTCAATTTTGCATTTGTTGGACGTTAGCTTCATCAATGGTAATTAATCTGGGATTGAGGGTTCCTCACTAGCATGTCCAGACAGGGATGTGAAAGTCACATTCCCAGCAAATAATTTTTGTTTGATTTGACGTGCTTGAAATATTGGGGTATGGAATAGAGTATATTGATGGAAAACTTGGAAAAGTGCTTGAGACATTAGGCCCCATCCCACCCACACCTCCCCATGAGAGGATCCCCTCACCCAAATCAACACGTTAGCGACAGAAATGAGACCCTGTGGGCCTAGTTGTACCAACTTGCTTGTGATTTTGTGCTATAGGCCCAACACAGCAACACGTCATATTTTGTATGTGTACAGTATAGCATCATCATTGATGAGAGAATGCTCTTCAAAACACACCTGATTTTACCGACACTTCGTTCTGATCTGTCTCAACATCATATGATGAGGATTCAATGCGCTCGGTATAATTTTGTATACTGGTGTTACAGGTCACCTTCGCCTTCACCTTACTGTATCAATGACCATGGACTTGTACATGTATCACATTCACATTGAATGGTGATGGCTGATGAAAATATTGCCCCTATGGAACAAATGACTGGATTCCACGCAGCAAATATTTATTGTGTAACAGTGAGAAGAAAATTAATTGTATAAACATTCCAAGCCTCATTGAACACAAGCCGCACCATACTTGATATGAATATAACGCGCGTACATTAGCTCGCTTGGACGTCGCTTATTTAAATATGGACAGACTCGCAAAAATCTCAAAATTTTCAAAAGCCACAAAAATGCCCTCAGCTTGTACAGAGTATAAGTAAAAATACTTATGTACAACTTGATGTTTAGAAATAACTGTGTTGAGCGGTTCTATTCCCAACTTCTCTTTTATTCTATGTCATAGAGGACAGGGTTTGGTAGATAATTAAAAACTGTATTAACTCGGCTTCACATTTTAGAGAATGACTTTAATTGAGCCAAAGATGAAAGAGAAATACACTTATAAAAAAATCTATTTAAAAAAATATATGTTTATATTAATTTCCATAATTTATTGAAAAAAACTATACGTAGACTTCGACCACCCAATATCACACAGGCCAGGCAACTGTGAGAACAAGTGAAAGATACCCATCGAGTTGAGCGGATTTGCAGATAAACAACAACAAAAAATTGCACTTTGTGCCTCACGAGGCCCTTCTCCATAGAGTGCATGCCAGTTATTTTTCTAGACTACAACAACAACAGTTTTTGCCTGTATCACAGTCCGAGCTTCCGATTACCCTTCAACCTTACCCAGACGACGGATAATTTTGACAGATTGTCCGGCTAGGTTGTTGATCGGATTCACAGATCATGAATTCCACTGTGACGGAATCACCGTTGGGAAGACTTTTTCTTTATTCAAAGTCATGTACTCGGAAGTTCCGTGGTCATACCCACGTAGTTTCAAGTTTAGTTTGCTATTCTATATGACATCTGTTTACGGATCCATGAAAAATCTACAGATGATCCAGCATTTTCAGTAAATCATGCTTCGAAATGTTCGTGACGGAATCATCTGAAACGGACATGACTCTTGACTAGTGTTGCTTGTCTATTTTTTTGCTGCTCTGTTTCAATCTGACTATTCTTATATGACATCTCTTACTAACATACAGTACCCAAGGATGATCAGATTTTTTTCATCGTGAGAAAAACGCGACTGGATCATCCCAGGGGTTAAATCTAGTCCGTGAAGGAATCGACAAAAAATCGTGATGGAATCACGAGTGCGCTTTTTAAATCTTATCGGTAAAAGTGCTTTATTAATTACACATTTTCTTCAAAAAAAATATTCCTAGAGTGAATTTATCTCTTCTACTTAGAAAATTAAAACTCTGACCTCTTATTTTTACTAAGGTATACAGCTCCCGCCACATGCATATCTTTTCTGCAGATGTTTCAAAATAGCATAGTTTTCAGTAAAGTGCAATTTTTCTTCTTTGACAATTTAGAATTTCCCGAGTTCTTCATGTTAAAAAATTGCGGGAAAAATATTTCGCTATTAAAACACATCTTCTCTATTATTGGCTTGTTCCCGGGGATCATAGGAAGTGAATAGAACAAACAGCATGCTAATATAGGGTCTACGACAGAATGTGGAGTGAATTTTATGCGAAAAAGGGCTGTTTAGCAATGTCCGCTTTTCCGTGGAATTCATGAGCGCACGATTGAAGTATCATGGGAAGATATATATTTCCAGTCGCCATCTCCCCCCCCCCCCCCCCATCTTCAAACAAAAGGAAAAGAAAAGCCGAGAGAGCGCCTCGTGAGGCAGAGTTATTTTTCCAGACTACAACAACAACAGTTTTTGCCTGTATCACAGTTCGAGCTTCCGATGACCCTTCAACCTTACCCAGACGACGGCTAATTTTTGACAGATTATCCGGCTAGGTTGTTGATCGGATTCACAGATAACGATTGAAGCATGGGAAGATATATTTTTTCAGTCGCTATCTCCCCAACCCTCACCCCCCAACTAAAAAAAAAAGAAAAGAAAAAGCCGAGAGAGTTCTTCGGAGTTTTACGTTTTTGATCTCTGACTTTGAATTTGACTTCTCACTTCCGACTCGCATCCTGGTGAATGACA
>JAVTVY010004372.1:0-39846 GCA_036873755.1 Hanleya hanleyi
ATCCATACACAAGATATTACATTACTCCCATAAGTCGAGCTCCTGAAGCGCATTGCAATCACTGAGAGGACACTATCTAAGTCCTGTAAGGACGGTACGACCTCAGGTTGAAATACGAGCAGACCACAATGTGACATTTATACAGTGATCGTATGCGTTTACGTCATTAGCTTGGCAAGTAGTTTTCTGTCTACAACACCAGTTGGTGGGAAGTGGTCATTATGATTGTAGCAAACACCGTCATCTGCTTTCAACGAGAAATGTACGAGATCCAAGCTTCTTGCAAATTATACCTGGTATCTATGTGTCTTTGCGCTGTTGGAATAAATAGAGAAACTTTTGACGAGATCTTCGTCCTGATGCTTCATTATGCGATGACTATTTTCAGTTCTTATTACGAGCCTCGCAAATGTATGTTTCACGATTTAGACTAGCCTTATTGGTGTGGTGTCCGAATTACCTGACGGCCCGGCACCACTCGACACGGTGTCGGATAACGTAGGACATTAGTACGTCGTCCCACACTGGTTGAAATCCATATTGGCATCCGTGTTGAAAGCACAGTATCACCCCGAAACTCTGAACAGCGCGTATCAGCTGCATGACTTCCGTTACTATGGAGGTCAGCTCGAGAAGAAAAACCAAGAGAAACACCCCAAATGAGAAGAAATCCTTCGGCGCAGATTCAAGGGAATATCCATTTCATTTGGATATACATTTGATCTCCTGATAAGGGAGAAATACAACGAAGACTATGTGAGCGAAACACATCCTACAGCATGTGATGTGCGTCACGTGACTTCGATGGAATAGGCCGAGCAGTCGCGAATGGTCCGCCACTTGTAAAATACGGACCATCATTCTATACTAAATCCTATAGTCTGGAATACCATATGACACGAACAAAGTTACAACTGTTTGACTCCACTTGCTCGAAAGGAGATGGTACGATAAGGCGACAATTTGACCTGGTGGAGGTTGGTGAGGTGAGGTTGAAATCTAAGAAATAAAATGTCCCAAAAATAGTTGTGTTTTAATGTAACGACAAGAGAAAATATATGAACAAAATATGTGAAAGTAATATCCGTAACATGGGCTAATTCGTTAAAAAGGATCTAAATCTATAAACTCACATTTGGACACGAAGAACCCGTTGGACCAAAACGCCCATTAACCTGGTGATGTACGGTGGTATTATATTTCCATTGCTGAAAAATCTGTTTGATCCAAGAGGTCCTTGCTGTCCGTCTAAATGCGTGTTTAAATGACTCGATATTTTTACAAAATAACACATGCTGCGGATTTCAACTTGATGTCCTAACCATAATCATAGCGCAATCGATCTAGAACTTTCATAAATTGTGTATATATATTTTCTCTTGCCGTTGCATCAAAACACAATTATTTTTAGGACATTATATTTTTTCGATCCTAACCGCACCCCATTTCGGCCAAAATGCTGGCTTATCGTACCATCTCCTTTCATTGGCTGTCGATCACAAGTAAAACACTCTTATTCTGGTACTCGACACACTCAATGCGTCACATCGGTCACTGCCAACTACAAAACAGTCACATCGGTCACTGTCAACTACAAAACAGTCACATGGTCACTGTCAACTACAAAACAGTTACATCGATCACTGTCAACTACAATCATTACCCTTTATCATGTTCATAGTCGCATTATGTTTGTCCGCAAAGATATTATCATGGAACTCTTTTGACGACTCTGTTGAAAAGAACATATCACTACACTGTGACAATTACACACGCACTCTGCCCAAATATTTAATCTGATTAACATCAATTTGATGTCCTAACCATAATCATAGTGCAATCGATCTAGAACTTTCATAAATTGTGTATATCTATTTTCTCTTGCCGTTGCATCAAAACACAATTATTTTTAGGACATTTTATTTTTTCGATCCTAACCGCACCCCATTTCGGCCAAAATGCTGGCTTATCGTACCATCTCCTTTCATTGGCTGTCGATCACAAGTAAAACACTCTTATTCTGGTACTCGACACACTCATTGCGTCACATCGGTCACTGTCAACTACAAAACAGTCACATCGGTCACTGTCAACTACAAAACAGTCACATCGGTCACTGTCAACTACAAAACAGTCACATCGGTCACTGTCAACTACAATCATTACCCTTTATCATGTTCATAGTCGCATTATGTTTGTCCGCAAAGATATTATCATGGAACTCTTTTGACGACTCTGTTGAAAAGAACATATCACTACACTGTGACAATTACACACGCACTCTGCCCAAATATTTAATCTGATTAACTTGACTAGCCAGGCTGTATATGCATGGTAGAATAACCAGATCTGTCATCGGTTAGGGTACGGTCACACTAGATGTGATTGGTAGGCCAGTGCGATCTATATGCGCTAAGGCTTATGCTTCATATTTTATCGCTAGGGTAGCGTTTGATGGCGGGTATACTTGCCCATGGATACATTATTGAACGTGAAGTGTATCATGTCCGAATGCTGTGATCTGTTATCGGTGATAATTGTTTCATAGCCATCTTGCAACACGGCTGGATACTTCTGAATCGCAACTTCTAGGCGACGATCCTGTGTGACGTTGAAAATATTTGACCGGTTCAATTTCGACTTTTCAGCCAATTTCTTACTTGGAGTATTGGACAATCTTTCATTTATCTAACTTCAGTTAGGTTCACTTCCTGGGCGTTCAACAGAGTACATTTTCATCAGCACAGGTGAGTTAATCAGTGGCAGAACGACTGCCCAGTAAGACGGAATGATTTTGCGTCGAACATATTGCACAGATTTGCATAGAATCAGGCGGAGTGTATGATGAGCTCATATATGATCTGCACAGACTCATGCGGACTGAATGATAGGCTCATATATGATCTGCACAAACTCACGGGGACTGAATGATAGGCTCATATATGATCTGCACAGACTCTCGCGGACTATATGATAGGCTCATATATGATCTGCACAAACTCAAACGGACTGAATGATAGGCTCATATATGATCTGCACAGACTCTCGCGGACTATATGATAGGCTCATATATGATCTGCACAAACTCAAACGGACTGTATGATAGGCTCATATATGATCTGCAGACTCTCGCGCACTATATGATAGGCTCATATATGATCTGCACAAACTCACGCGGACTGTATGAAAGGCCCATTTATCATCTGCACAGACTCTCGCGGACTATATGATAGGCTCATATATGATCTGCACAGACTCACGCGGACTGTATGATAGGCTCATATATGATCTGCACAGACTCACACGGACTGTATGATAGGCTCATATATGATCTGCACAGACTCACACGGACTGTATGATAGCCTCACATATGATCTGCATAAACTCAAGCGGACTGTATGATAGGCTCATATATGATCTGCACAGATTCACGCGGACTGTATGGTAGGCTCATATATGATCTCCACAGAAACACGAGGATTGTATGGTAGACCAATGTGTGGCTGCAATAGATTCAGGCGGCCTGTATGATTGAATCATATATGGTATGCATAGACTCACGCGGACTGTATGACAGGCCTATGTCTGATGAAGGACCCATAAAAACATATATGTGCCATGGGAGTTGGGACTTTCGTACTCTTTACGAGTCCAAAATACAACAAAATCATGTGTATACTGATCAGTCCATGTGGGCTGTTCCGATGCATGCCTTCTCCGGTGTGGAGTATTTTGGCTGATAAATGCTCTCTTATGTGAGATTTCACCCTTCGTCATGTTCATAGTCGCATTATGTTTGTCCGCAAAGATATTATCATGGAACTCTTTTGACGTCTCCAAAAGAACATATCACTACACTGTGACAATTACACACGCACTCTGCCCAAATATTTCATCTGATTAACTTAAATGGTAGAATAACCAGATCTGTCATCGGTTAGGTTACGGTCACACTAGATGTGATTGGTAGGCCAGTGAGATCTATATGCGCTAAGGCTTATGCTTCATATTTTATCGCCTACAGAGAAATGTATTGATCAGTGCGTCGATATTCCAGTCAAAATTTTCTCTAAGTTGAAGGATCGCGCTCCTTGTCATTGAAAATAGTGAACCCCGTTTTATGAGGTTAACTTGTGTCTATGGTCATTTTAAACTATATGTATTACCCTGTAGTAATTTAACCAGGAACCAGGGTCTCGTTTAACAAAGCTACCCTAAGCGTGGATGGTCATATGCAACGCATATCGATGCCCGAAAGATAATATGCGTCGCGTCATTTTCAGATATAGTGGTGGGTGGTTCTGCTCTACCTGATTGAAGAACATTTCCATAGGAGCGTTTAAATTTATAAATGATGACTGCATAGGCCTACATGTGATCATGAGGGCGACTCCGGAAATATTAGCGAAAAGCGTTTTGTTGACCAATATTTCGACGTCTATTTATTCGTGACATCATCAGGAATAGAAGTTTACAGCAGGTGCCATGGGAATATACGCAGGGGCTCGTTACCGCTGTTAATTTCGGATTAGTCCCTACCCCGACCCCCCCTCCCCCTCCATATAATCGACCTATTTAATCAATTAACAACAGTAACGAGCACCTGTGGGTATATATAAGTTTTACACAACATTCAAATATAATCAACTTGTCAGACATATGATACAGCGAGTAATGTTTTAACCAATTTCATGAACCAAAAATGAAATTAAACAGAAAGATGCTGAAGGAGCAAGTGAATAAATATATGTCAAAATATTGAACATTTAAAAAATACTTTACGCTAATGTATCACTCTCATCCTGCATTATGCCAAATTAATGAGTGGATTCCACAAGTTTATGGATATAAGGTTATTATATGATTGTTAACTCACCCTCGCTGTGCTTTAGTTCCCCTGACCAGGAAAACCAGGACAAATATCAGAGTATACCATCCTACCATTCTGTCTGCTCCGGTTCTGGGAAATTACTTAACAAGAATTATCATATATTACACGGCTAAATCACAGCGCTGCTTTCTTCGAATCTGGATGTATTTGCGTACTGGCACAGAAAACACTGACAGACTTAATACTGCTGCTTCCAAATTGAGACTAACTGTTTTAGAATTTTTAGAACAATTTTAACATGGCTTTATTACGCAGATGGCGGACAGGGTCACTGCGTCTCGTATTCCTTAACCAATCAAAGACTTATCCTGGCCGAGTATCCAGGATGTATTATGTTTCATGTACCGTTATATAACAGATTGTCTTTGGTAAACAATACCGAGAAGCAGGGCAGTTTTTTTTAGGGTTTCCCGGAATTCTGCCCTTATACACTGGCCCTTCCTTCTCCAGTCCATCAGCTGTCATCACGGGTACCGGTAATTGTAAACCGGTGCATGTTCGGTGACAACGAGAATACATCGGCGGATTAAATTTTACTCGGAATTCTCAGAAGTAACAGGATGTCTAACATGAGTATAAGTTCAACATAGTCTCTAGTAAGCTCACCAGTTTAACATTCGCTTGGCAATATGATTCAGCAGTGATTTTCTACATGAGTCCTTATTAAGTAGGATGTCGTTAGCACTTGAAGTCATGTTGAGTATGGACTTTAATATACATACAAACTACATCTTCGAAAGACCAATCCAGTATCAATACATTAATATCACACCAACGCCCCCATATTGGGCGGCGGAAGGAGTTAAATATTGGGGGGGGGGGCAAACCGGGGGTGGGACCGGGAGGTGGTGTCCCCCCCCTCGCGAAGGGGGGGTCCGGGGGTCCTCCCCCGAAAAAAAATGAAATTTTATCGTCCATTTTACGCATTTTAGAGCATTTCCGAGGCCTATTAGGGGTGATAATTCACAGCGAGTTTGCCTATTTTTACCTCTTCCGAAACGCTAAAAAAATTATAATCAACAAGGCTGAACATCGATGCAGAGTCCAACTGATTCAACATCGTTTGTGCGTTTCCTATTTCAGTGACAGTAGATAAATATTTCGTCTTTTCTGCATCAAATGTGTCCCGTTGCTATTTTTTACACCGGGACCCCAGCAAGAGAAGAAGCCATCGATAATACTTTTCGTTATTTAAATTCGAATCGGATGAAAAATTATGGGTGCCATCAACTACAATGCCCGCCACCATGATTCTTTATCGGCAAGCAGGAGAGGCGGCCATCTTACTACGGAATATTAAGTTGAGGAACACGGCCGGGGATTCCCGCTGAAGCTAGATAGGACAAACACTGGACAGGTGTTGGTATATTTTCGACATTGCATTTAATTGAATGTATTTGCGATGCAGGAATCCTGAGGGTTTCGACACGAGGTTCAATACATTCAATAAAGTTAACCTAACAGGGATTAAAATTATCGCGGCAGTCGCTACAACACACCTACAAGTTTTTCACGAAATAGCACATGCTGCGGATTTCAATTTCATACTATAATGATCATGCAATCGAGCTAGAACTTTCACATATCATGCTCTCTTGCCGTTACATCAAAAGTCATTTATTTTTAGGACATTTTTTCGGTTTCAACCGCACCACGCACAGGCCAAAATGCCGCCTTATATTATCTCCTTATCATGTCAAATGGAAGATACAAGTCATTTAAATTCATTCAACATGACTGACAAATTGATTAAGCGAGCTTGTCAGTAAGAGCAGGTATCAGAACAGTAGTAGCGTACAGAATTTAACCACATCCACACACAGGACTCCTTCGTGAACTTTCACATCAACAGATATCGTGGATATTTATACTACTTGCACGAGATCACCAGAAGGTAGACTATACATTAGTTCGAGAATAATTCTCAGTTTGACGATAACGCATTCTGTAGAGTAGCTATAGGTCGCAAGTTTGAGACCATTAGGCCTACACAGGAGAACAGGAAACGCTATACCATGGTATTGTAAATTCAAATACCCGTTTCCAAATACCCGTGCACATGCATAGGCTTTAGTGCTGAGCGAAATTATTATGGAGACCAAGTGGTTAAGCGAAATTATTGGGGGGGCCAAAGTGGTCCTTGGCCCCCCCTCTCTGAATATTGGGATACAGCCTTGTTCAACTTCCAGATAACGAAACTTCAACCATAAAGCGATCGCGCAGCCTCTCGTGACCCAAGGTAACTAAGCTAACGGAAGTTTAGACCTTTGACCTTTGTGACATCACATCTTTGGACAAATTGAGGGGCATATATCTCTTGCCAATCCCCAAATGACTCAAGGTCACTCTCAGAGATGTCAATTAATATGGAAGTAGGTGAACGGCATCTTTGGTCGTAATTTGGGACCGATAACTCTTGCCGAATGGCTGAGTGACCTTGCCCTGGATGTGACGTCACCGAGAATAACCGGTGCAATAGCAGTTAACATTGAAGTAATTAAAGGGCACATTACAGACTCTTCACGGGCGGAAATGTTCGAATCAGGAGAGATAACCAGGAATTGGGAATAGAGTTATATCTCCTGAAGGGACCCGAATTTGGTCTTTTACTACCACTCACCCAATATTATCTCACTTTAGCAAAGCTGGTTTCTTCGATTTCTGATGCGCGTAGGCTAATCCGCGTACTGGGGTATGACCACTGTAGATGGACAACAACAATTTATTTAAAAATCCAAGGTTCATGCTATAGTTGGAATAGTCTTGAAATTGATTGGTAATTTGTTAGCGTTGTTTTTCATCATTTTGGACATTAAAAGCGTTTCAGCATGCCCCTATAGCTGGCGTATTTTTGTCTGCTTCGATTAATCGATGAGCCAACACATTTTGTCAGGAATAGGGATGCTACGTTGTAATTATATATTCACTTCGCACGAAAAATCTCCACAATTCTGTACAGTAGAATTAATTTCTCGCTTACTGCGGACAGCAAGGGGGGGAAAATTCTGACCGAAAAATCGTCAAAAAATACTCTTTTGGAAAATGTCGTCACAGTGACGGCATCATGGCGACAATCTTTGATATTTTACGTTTCCTTTTAGAGCTTGATCCGAAAATTCTCCGGCAATCTTCAGGACATTTTTGGGACGAGAGGGGCCCCTGGTGGACCGATTGGGTCGAGTGAGGGTCAAGGTGAAGCGCTCCTCCAGGGCGATCAGGTCATGGGTGGGTGGATGTAAAAATAGGATTTGTCTCCGAAAATATAAAAAGCGTAACACGGACTTTATTCCTAGAATAGGAGAAAACTCCCATCAACCCTACCCAAAAGGGTTAATATCGGTCCCCCGGGCTTATCGGGGCCTGCATATCAAGTCATGTGTGGGTGCATGTACAATGAGCATAGTCCCGGAAAATATAAAAGCGGAACACGAACTTAACCTCTACAATAGGGGAATGATTCGCACATTTGCATTTATACGCGAAAATGCCTGTTGTGGATTTTATAATGGGTTGTTTGGTCTTGTTTTTCGTGCCTCACCACGTAGAACACGATGGGAGGGTCTCGAAGTTGAGCGGTGAAATTTTTCGAAAAAAACTGGGAAATTCACACATATTCATTTAGGTATGGGTTGTTTGGTCTTGTTTTGCACGTATCACCACGTAGAACACGATGAGCGCGGTCCTGAAGTTAAGCGTTGAATGTTTTCACCGGATAGGTCCACACGCCCGCAACACAAGAGTTCTTTTTGGGGAGTGTGGACGGTGGTATTACGGTGAAGTGTCGAAATATGGGGTCTCTATATAAAACCCCATGCTTTATATAAATCCACATCAAGGTGAGAAACGGACTTTGGGTGAATCGAGAAATAAACGGTTTATCGCCAAACAAAATACATCAGCATATTCTACAAGTATCACTTTATATATTTCCGTCGTCAAATTTTTTACCTTTACCGGGCGATTCAAAATCAAACCAGACTGTCCGCCTATCTAAGAAAAGTTAGATTATGGCGGGCTTCGTTCTCAATTATGATTGGTCAGTCGCGACACGCCTCCAGCAAGAGAGGTCACGCACTGATCAGTTGTCACGATTGACCAATCAGAATTGAGAACGAAGCCCGCCATAATCTAACTGTTCCTAGATTATACAATATATGTTCTGTATTATACAATATCTGTCCTGTATTACACCTTATCTGTGCTGTATTATAATCGGGGGAGGTATCAGTGTTAAGCACTCGTGGTTCCGATTAGAGGGGCTGGGTCGTAGAAATGACGCCATTGCGGAGTAGTAGTAAAAGGGAAATTTCGGAAGTGTGCAAGGGCACTTTATCACATCGGGGTATATATTTGATCCAGGTATAGAGGATAGCGGTTGTCTTCAATAACAACAAGTTCAGCAATGTTTACACAGTTTATTTTCCCCAATGCTACATCATACCCATGCTGGGGTGGTGGGGGGGGGGGGGCGCCCCTGGTGTGTTCAGCATGTTCACAGCAAAACAAATTGAAATATCAAACATCATGTTTGATTATTTAACGCACCGTCACATTAGGTACAAGTGTTTACTGAGCTCAAGTCAACGATCAGCATGTAGACATAGACTGTATATACGGCATGTTATGCTATTCATCAGTGCACGGGTGACGTATTCAGATCAGTTTAACCACGAAGAACGTTATATTGGTGACCCTCTCCATTGTCCACTTGGTGTTGGGGTGTTGACGTTGTGCCCATTTCAAGGAATCCACAGTGCCCAGTTTCTCCAGCATCGTCTCTAGTGACGTCCGGTTAATGATGGTGAAAGGATCGTCGTACACTTGTTTGTTGACACAGTAATAGAAATAGCGCAGTTGATCTCCTGTCTCCTTATGCTGCAGCACATACGGTAACCAAGCGCCAGATTTCAGTTGAAGGCCGTAGCTTGGTCATTGAAGATTGTTTCCACGTAGCTGCGTAGACGCCAATGGCGCTGATAGATGTCACTTACTGAATGGGCGTCCTGTAAGAGATCGCTAGGAACATTCACTGGATCTTCCAGAAAACGTTCGTTGTTGTCAGGCTTATGACTGGGAAGAGTAAAGCTAGGGACCGGCTGGATATCCAGGCCCTTCTGACACGTCTGAACTTAGGGTATAGGCTGGCTCTCCGTGATCGCATCTCCAGTGGCATTCGTCTCCCCGGGCTCATCTTCACTGGGTCTGATCCTCCTTGGTGCCTCTGTAGTTGGAAGATGTCGCTCATGCCGTGGTGACGGACCATGAATCATTAGTTAATCCCGTCTCAACTGACTGGGTCGTTTGAAGAGTTGACCACATTCATTGCATTGTTCCGTCGCGCCCTCGTGGAGCGAGCGTTCGTGGCGCCGTAAAGTATCTTCCCGATTAAATGACCGTGCGCAGGTTATACAAGTATACCGTGCGCCGTTGTGGATGGAGGACCTGTCACATGTCTAGCCATGTGCACCATACAGATATGCGGGCTGGAGAAGTAACCAATCAGTGCCGCCATAAGGCACTCACGACGTATACGCCGTCACATGTAAAAACTAAATGTATTATACCATATCTGTCCGGAATTATACCATATCTGTGCTGTATTATACCATATCTGTCCTGTGTTATACTATATCTGTCTTCTGTTATACAATATCTGTTCTGTATTGTACCATATATGTCCTGAATTATACAATATATGTTCTCTATTATACCAAATCTGTGCTGTATTATACAGAATCTGTCCTGTATTATACCAAACCTGTGCTATATTATACTACATGTCATGTATTGTACCATATATGTCCTGTATTATACAATACATGCCCTCTATTATACCATATCTTTTCTGTTTAATACCATATCTGTGCTGTATTATACCATATCTGTCCTGTGTTTACAATATTTGTCATGTATTATACAATGTTGAGGGAAACGTATTCATTCCTATATGTACAGATACCACCACCACCACCGCCACCACCACCACCACAGGGCGTTGACCCCCGTCAACGCCCGCTGGTGGTGGTAGCTCCCGTGGGGCGGAACTCGGCGATTTTACATCCGGGACCTTGTCAACATCCAGGTTTCGCAGTGGATTTTTCCCGTCGCTCCTCCGTCTTTCATCCGGGTACTGTGGTTTTACATCCGTGTCCTCGTCTTACATCCGGATTTTTCCATGTTTACTGTCAGTGACCTGTAACCATTGACATGATGTAAAGGCTAAATTGACTTTTTTGATCATTGACAGGCTAAATTGTTTCTTTTTGACCTACTTCCGACAGGTGGCGCCACCTCTCTTGTGACAACTTCCGAATCTGGTTATGTGACCGGAAGTAACCTTTGACCCCTGCGCATGCGATACCGAATATTAACAATGGTGCGCTGGGATCAATGGTTACTTCTGGTCACGTGATCGGAACCGGAACTTGTCACAAGACAGGTGACGGCCCCTGTCGGAAGTAGGTCAATAACAACCAATTTAGCCTGTCAGTGGTCAAAAGAGTCAATTTAGCCTTTACATCATGTTAATGGTTAAAGGCCATGTCCGGTGCCATGTCCGGTCAAGTGACAGTAAATATGTATAAACGTTGCTGAACTTGTTGTTATTCACGACAGCCGCTATCCGCTATACAAACATACACCCCGATGTGATATAATGCACTTGCACACTTCCGAAACTTCCTTTTTACTGTGCATGTGCAGAATGACGTTATTTCCACGACTCAGCCCCTCCAATCGGAGCCACGCGTGCTTCACACTGATACCTCCCCCGATTATAATACAGCAGAGATAATGTATAATACAGGACATATATTGCATAATACAGTACAGATATGGTATAATATCTGGGCCTTGAGGGAGACTAGCCTGCGTGCTAATCAAGCCACCCAGACTAAATAAAGTTATTATTATTATTATTATTATTATTATAATACAGGACAGATATTGTATAATACAGGACATATATTGTATAATACAGGACATGTTGTATAATACATGACAGATACTGTAAAATACAGCACAGATATTGTATACTACAGGACAGACATTGTATAATACATGACAAATATTGTAAACACATGGCAGATATGGTATAATACAGCACAGATATGGTGTAATGCGGGACCGATATGGTAGAACAGAGGACAAATATTGTATAATACAGAACATATATGGTACAATACAGGACAGATATGATATAATACTGCACAGATCTGGTATAATACAGGACAGATACTGCACAATACAGCATAGATTTGGTATAAAACAGGATATATTGTATAATACAGGACAAATATGGTACAATGCAGGACAGATATTATATAGCACGACATTGTATAACTCAGGACAGATATGGTATAATACAAGACAGATATTGCACAATACTTGACAAATATTGTAAACACAGGACGGGATATGGTATAATACAGCACATGTATGGTATAATGCAGGACAGATATGGCATACTAGAGGACATATATTGTATAATACAGGACATATATGGTAAAATACAGGATAGATATGGTATAATACCTCACAGATTTGTTATAATACAGGACATATACTGTATAATACAGCACAGATTTGGTATAATACAGAACATATATGGTACAATACATGGTAGATTTGGTATAACACAGGACAGATATGGTATAATACAGCACAGATCTGGTATAATTCCGGACAGATGTGGTATAATACAGCACATGTTTGGCATAATGCAGGACAGGTATGGTATGATACAGCAAAGATATGGTATGATGCATGACAGATGTGATATAACAGAGGAAAAATATTGTTTAATACAGCACACATATTGTACAGTACAGGACATATATGGCACTATCCAGCACATATGGTATAATACAGCACAGATAAGGTATAATACAGCACAGATTTGGTATAATACTGGACAGATACTGTATAATACAGGACATATATTGTATAACACAGCACTGATATGCTATAATACAGGGCAAATATTATATAACACAGAACATATATTGTATAATAAAGGACATGTATGGTACAATACAGGACAAATATGGTATAATGCAGCACAGATTTGGTATAATACCGGAGGGATACTGTATAATACAGAACAGATGTGGTGTAACACAGAACATATATTGTGTACTACAGGACAAATATGGTACAATACAGGACATATTTGGTATAATACAGAACGGATATTGTATAACACAGGGCAGGTATTGTATAATACAGCACATATATGGTATAATTCAGGACATATATGGTATAATACTGCACAGATTTTGTATAACGCAGGGCGGATACGGTATAGTACAACAAAGATATGGTATAATGTATGACATATATGGTATAATTGAGGACAAATATTGTATAATACAGAACATATATAGTATATTACAGGACATGTATGGTACAATACAGAAAATATGGTATAATACAGCACAGATAAGGTATAATACAGCACAGATTTGGTATAATACAGGACAGATATTGTATAATACAGGACATATGTTGTATAAGACAGCACATATGTGGTATAATACATAACAGATATTGCATAATACATCACCGATATTATCAGTTATCCAGGTTTCCCCATGGGTGTATGGACAGTTACGACTCTCCCTGAAACTCATACACCATGATCAGTTCTATTACATAAGCTCCAAAATATCGGAGTGCTGAATACGGAACTGGACTGGTTCAGAGCGTACTGGGACAACAGAAAACAGGTTGTGTGCGATGAATCTTTGTCCGACTCTATGGTAGTTGGCTATGGTGTCCCTCAGGGCACAATCTTAGGACCTTTGCTTTTCACGTTGTATATAAACTATCTTCCACTGTGTGTAAAACACAGTAAAGTTGTGTTGTTTTCAGACGATACTGCTTCATTTGCTACAGCCAAAGCTGACTAAGAACAAATTAACACTCAATGTTTCTAAACCATCATGTATGATTATTGGATCGCCACAACGTGTATCACGTGACCGATTCCTTGATTTAATGATCAACAATGAGAAAATTGAACAAACAGACTGTGCTAAGTACCTGGGTCTATACTTTGACCCACATTTGTCTTGGAAGACACACATAGAAAAACTGTGTAACAAAGTGTCATCTCGTCTTGGTATTCTGCGACGAATTAGACGATATATATCTCAGGAAACCGCTACAAAGATATTTACTACCACTATACAGCCTGTTATTGATTATGGAGATGTCATTTGGGAAAATGGTTTACTTAGTAATCTGAAATAGAGCTGGTAGAATAATACTAGGACTTCACCGAAGAACACCATCTGAATATGTATTAAATGTGCTACAATGGAGTGAGCTTGGAAAATGTGTCAGATACCACAAAGTGTGTTTAATGTATAAATGTATTAATGGATTGGTGCCAGAGTATCTTCTGAACCGTTATACATTTAGTAACGAAGTGCATAATCACAAAACTAGGGGTAATCACAACATTGTTTTACCTCGTCCTAACACAACTTATTTGGACAAATCTTTGAAATATTCTGCTGCAAAACTGTGGAATAAACTACCCCTAGATGTACGCAATATAACAACTTACGAGAGGTTTAAAGATAAATGTTGGAAAGAAATGTGGTAAAGAATCAGACTGTGATATGTCTCTTGTATATAGTTTGCTATGACTTACATGTATATCCCTCTGAATTTTATGTACCGTTTACTTTATTTTTATTATTGTGATATGTCTACTGTTGGCTAGTCATGCATGTGAGTGATACAGGGCTCCTTTGGAGAGCAGCCTTTGTTGGTTGAAAGAACCACCCTCTGAAAATAAGTTCAATAAATAAATAAATAAATAAATAAAAAATGAGGCGTCAGCCGAAGGGTGTATGATCTTCAAGTGGGGGGGGGGGGTCGTAACTTTCCATACACCAAGGGGAAAACCTGAATAACGAATTTATTACCCCTCAAGCCTTTTATCTTATAGTAAAAATACTGAAAATGTTCTATCATTTATAACCAACGGTACAACAGACAAATCCAACGGGCCATTTCGGTTGCGAAACTGTCCGCATTTTGCTACAGTACTGTGAGAAAGCCGCGCCACACACAATCCATTGGCATCAGACTCCTAAATAATTTACACTTTCGGCAGTATTAACAAAATTATACCTCGCTGATTCCCTAATTGAGTTTAGACCTTGTTCTTTCGACTGGAAGTAGTTTATTTCAAGCGCTACAAGGTGACCAACTTCTTGTCAAACATTATCCGTCAAAATTTCAAGCTGTGCGCGCCTCTACACACGAGGTCCTTATTTCGCTGTTTTCTCTGCCTGCTGAAAGCAGTGCTCAGGCCCCGCAAATAGTCCCCCGACGAGGCATGTTATCGAGCAGTGAATTGAAATAAAATTTGCAGCTGAATAGAACAAATACCATACTTGCCAGTGGTACCAACAGCTTTCCATTAATCGTTGCAACGAAGGCGGGAAAAAATCGAGAAAATTCTGGTCTTTGGCAGAGATTACGTGTAGGCAGAGATAACGGATCGGGAATTTTTTTTATTTAGGAGCCTGAGGCCTATTAGGTGGGCTTATTTCAGCCGATCATTCTGATATCAAACAAGGGCTTGCATCATTCAATTGCCCGGAAGCTTGTAAAATTTCACGGTTTTTCATCAAATACTTTGCGCGTTATGTGGTTTTTGCTACATGTACCCCCATCAAAATACACAGTTTTCGGCTAGCTAAAGCACATATCTGGACTTGGCGACTAGGCCCGGCTTTGTAGAGATACCATAACAAACGCTATGATTAGTTCTTGAATGGATGGCCAATACATTCCTACATATTCGGAAAAATGTTACGAGCGTGTTGGTCCTTCCATTGAATTATTGTCATTTTTGCGATACGTTACTCTTAAAAACGCTAATTTTCGGCAATTTTGTGGATTAAAGTGGATTTTTGGAAAAATCAGAAGCGTGAAACTATTGAATTTCATTATATATTAACCAGGAATGTTTCCTCTACAAATAGATGCCAAAAAGTACCAATTCAAGAGGAGGGCAATGCAAATAATATTACAAAATCTGTCCCCACCCCCCATCCCCCATGTCATCCCCCATGTCAGGCGTATAAATTCGGTTAAGGAGTTCCCATGGCCCAAAATCAAGTAGCCTTGGCCATGAAATCAAGTGACTTTAGGCCATGAAATCACGTGACTTCATGAAATCACGTGACTGAAGTCTGATGAATGCTCTTAAGCGTGATTACGTCTAATTCGGGCGCAAATTTGCGCTAATTAGCGTTAAATCAGTATTACTGGTTACGGGTTAGGCTTAGTGTTTTGGGGTTAGGTTTAGGGTTAGGTTTGTGTTAGGTATATACAACAAAATCCAACGTTTGCTTTTAGCTGCTTCCGTGGCTGAGGGGTAAGATTCCTGAATATGGAGCAATGGCGGGTTCGATCCCGTCGGTGTCAGTTTCTTTATTTTCGGGCAGGTTTTTTCTAGCTCGTAAATTGTTTGGACGGGTAAATACAATGCCCCAACAACATGTGGAAATTGCTTGAAAAATTCTAAGAAGAACAAATAAAAAAAATTACAGGCCAGTTGATTGAGAGCCATATGGGAACTATCCTCGACCATACAGAAAGCAAATCACGTGCGATTAGAAACGACGCTCACGCTTCGAAAGTTAAGCTGACCATATCTCAGTATTTATGGAATAACTTTCAATCACTCGTCAAAATTTAATGAAATAAAGTCATACTGCATTATTTTCACCGAAGTTTTCGACACATAACTCACCAAAAGGGCTCATTCCTTCCAAAAATAAAAGTGGATTTCCGAACGAAAGTAGATCGAATGAATTGTGTGTGGCGCGGCTTTCTCACAGTACTGTAGCAAAATGTGGACAGTTTCGCAACCGAAATGGCCCGTTGGATTTGTCTGTTGTACCGTTGGAACGTTATAAATGATAGAACATTTTCAGTATTTTTACTATAAGATAAAAAGGCTTGAGGGGTAATAAATTCGTTATTCAGGTTTTCCCCTTGGTGTATGGAAAGTTACGACCCCCCCACCCCCCCCCCCTTGAAGTTCATACACCCTTCGGCTGACGCCTCATTTTTATTTATTTATTTATTTATTGAACTTATTTTCAGAGGGTGGTCCTTTCAACTAACAAAGGCTGCTCTCCCAAGGAGCCCTCTATCACTCACATGCATGACTAGCCAACAGTAGACATATCACAATAATAAACATAAAGTAAACGGTACATAAAATTCAGAGGGATATACTATTAGTTATACGTCGCCCTTCCGGGGTAATACGGGATGAGATTTGGTTTCTCTCGCCATGCGCCTCGGAAATATATGGCGAGAGAAACCAAATCTCATCCCGTATTACCCCGGAAGGGCGATGTATAACGAATTTATCATATCTCAGAGCATTAAGAATCACTTTGGACTTCAAGGCCGACAGTAGTATACAAAACCCGAATTGATAGAATAGCGCCTCACTGCGCATGCGCAGAACCTGTTTTGACGTCACAATTGAGGTTTTTTGGGGCGTATTGGGGCGGTGTGCGCATGCGTGATGTGTGGGAGGTGGGTTGTACCCACCTCCCACATTTGTACCCACCTCCCACATTTGTGGGAGGTGGGTTGTACCCACCTCCCACATTTGTACCCACCTCCCACATTTGTGGGAGGTGGGTACAAGATGGCCGCCATGTGGGAGGTGGGTACAAGATGGCCGCCATGTGAGTGGGTGGTGGGACAAAAAAAAAAAAAGTTCCGGCAAAAAAAAAATGTATTCATCCGCGGTGATGCGGTTTGACCGCGGTTTTGGCGGTAATTCGGTCTCGTGAAAAAGCTTCCGCGGAGAAAAAGTAGTCCCTAGATAAAATGGTCCGATGGGGTCGAGTGAGGTATCAAAGTGAAGCTTAGGTGAAGGGGCATCTAATGGGCTGGGTGAGGGGTTGACATATCGGCCTTCTGCGCATGCGCGGTGGCCGAAGGGTATGAAAATAGCCTTTTTGGAGCTATGGGAGCCCCTAGTTGACCGATGGGGTCGAGTGAGGTATCAAAGTGAAGCATTCATGAAGGGTCATCTGATGGGCTGGGCGCGGGGTTGAACTATCGGTATTCTGCGCATGCGCGGAGGCCCAAGGGTATGGAAATAGACGTTTTGGAGCTAGGGAAGCCCCTAATGGACCAATGGGGTCGAGTGAGGTATCGATGTGAAGCATTCGTGAAGGGGCATCTGATGGGCTGGGTGTGGGTTGAAATATCGGCATTCTGCGCATGCGCGGTGGCCCAAGGGTATGGAAATAGCGGTTTTGGAGCTAGGGGAGTCCCTAATGGGCCAATGGAGTCGTAGGAGGTATCAAAGTGAAGCATTCGTGAAGGGGCATCTGATGGACTGGGCGTGGGGTTGAAATATCGGCATTCTGCGCATGCGCGGTGACCCAAGGGTATGGAAATAGACGTTTGGAGCTAGGGGAGCCCCTAATGGTCCAATGGGGTCGAGTGAGGTATCAAAGTGAAGCATTCGTGAAGGGGCATCTGATGGACTGGGTGTGGGGTTGAATTAGGATCATTCTGCGCATGCGCGGTGGCCCAAGGGTATGAAAATAGACGTTTTGGCATCTAGGGGAGCCCCTAATGGTCGAATGGGGTCGAGTGAGGTATCAACGTGAAGCCTAGGTGAAGGGGTATTTGATGACTGGGTGGGTGCATGTAAAAATTTTCCTGAAAAAAAAAATACGGAACACGGACTTTATCGAAAAAATGCCTATATGGGGTATGAGGGGTATATAGGTCGCCGGGCTTAACGGGGCTTGTCTATCAACAGAGTTATCTTCCCCTAGTTCCAGGGTGGGTGTATGTAAAAATTTTCCTGAAAAAATACGGAATACGGACTTTATCCTAAATTACGGGAAAATAATGAATTGCCTGAGTTTAACTTGTAATAAAATTTACAGGTGCCCTGACATTTATTGTAAAATGAAAAGCTGTAGAAAACTCAGAGTCAATTTAAATATTTATTTGTATTGAGAAAATTATAAGAATTTCGAAGAGAAAAGAGCCGAGATAATGTCTGTCTGTCCTGGAAATCAGCTGATCAGCAATAAATCGACATCTCCGTGACCTTCAACGAGATTTTGACATTAGGTTTTACCCGCTTTTATCACAAATCATTATAAAGAAATTGTCACACCCGGTGAACCCCTGAAACCCACATCCTACCTGAGAGTTTGGTAAGATATTCCATTCATTCGTTCCCGTGGAGTAATCTGACCATTGTATACAGGTGCCTTATACCATTGTATACAGGTGCCTTATACCATTGTATACAGGTACATCTGACCATTGTATACAGGTGCCTTATACCATTGTATACAGGTACATCTGACCATTGTATACAGGTGCCTTATACCATTGTATACAGGTGCCTTATACCATTGTATACAGGTACATCTGACCATTGTATACAGGTGCCTTATACCATGGTATACAGGTGCCTTATACCATTGTATACAGGTGCCTTATACCATTGTATACAGCAGAAATTGTCTTTGTAACGTCTTATTGTGACATCATGGCATTATTGTTGTTTTGTGACACTGTGGAACTGTAAAAATTCCATGAATGGAAAAGAATGATAAAACCCATTAGTGCATAATATTGCTGAAATAATGCCAACAGAAAACTCAGAGTCAATTTAAATATTTATTTGTATTGAGCAAATTACAAGAATTTCGAAGAGAAAAGAGCCGAAATAATGTCTGTCTGTCCTGGAAATCAGCTGATCAGCAATAAATCGACATCTCCGTGACCTTCAAGGAGATTTTGACATTAGGTTTTACCCGCTTTTATCACAAATCATTATAAAGAAATTGTCACACCCGGTGAACTCCTGAAACCCACATCCTACCCTGCTAGTCTGGTGATAATAAAATTTAAAGATCACATGTCCAACACATACTCACATAATGAAAGCAAGAATCGAACTTGCGCACCCCTCGAGATGAAGGATACCGTCCATGTTTCATTTTTTTGAGGTGTACTGAAATGCTCTCTCTAATTTATGCCCCGGTATCTATTTTCACATCTAGGTTGAAGATTTATATCGACACTGCTACACACTTTTCGAGATGTGTTTTCACTTTCGATGAAAGCACAAAACAGTCTAAAATGAGTCTAAAAAAATTCATCTACGCTAATATTTTCTAGTGTTTTTGTAGAATATAGATTCGCGTTCATTTCTATTTCGTCAAGAAAAAATGTTTTGTAGAATATAGATTCGCGTTCATTTCTATTTCGTCAAGAAAAAATGTTTTGTAGAATATAGATTCGCGTTCATTTCTATTTCGTCAAGAAAAAATTTTCATCTCGAAAATTGGCAGATTGAAATGTTCTCTCTCTCTCTCTCTCTCATTTTATGACATGCAAGTATAGTACTAAAGTCTAGCTTACCTGATAAAAGAAGTTTAGTCCAGATGTATACCTATATTCCCGGACGTTTGATGCATATCTGGGGGGCTGTTTTTTTCCTAGGTGGGATATAACACACCACGAATCTCATTTCCATATATATTTTTTCGAAATTCACAGATATTTCCATCGATAAATCCCGTGTTCAGTATACCACGTGGATGAAATTCAATTCAATTCAATGTATTGTACAAAACACCTTTACGCACTAAACTATGAAGCTAATGATTTTGGTCAGCGGCACATAGATGTTCCCTGGTTTGGTGTCCACATCCCAGCGGTTTTCTGTTTCTTGGCTTGTCACGCATTTTTTCGAAATTCACAGATATTTTCATCGAGATATCAGCTGAGCTAACGGCCTCAATTGTCTGTCAGCTCTGTTGTTGTTGTTGTTTCAGCGCACACGGTGAGCAAACGTTTCAAGAAATTGATTTCAGTTCCCGCATAACGTCTTCTTCAAGTCCATTTTGAAGAGTCGAGCGTATGAATCCAGTGAAAATAACATGCAATTCATTTGCCTGTCCGGTAAAACTGGTGAGTTGTTAGCTTGCGTTCGCCGCACACACACTGAGGATTTGGCCTCGCGAGACGAAAATAGTTTAATATGTTTTCTCCCGCCTCGCGGTTCAGCCAATGAACTATTAGAAAAGCATATGTGTGTGCATATTAATAAAACCACGGGCGCCTAAAAAATGAACACATTTCATTACACTGTAGCGAATTGTTGCCATTGCACGTGTGAGTCAGTACGTTTTCATATCCACCTCAAATTGACACGGAGAATTTCATTGCCAGTAAAATTGTAAGTTCATTGCGGAAAGAATTGATATTGCATAAATTCCTGCGGGAAATAGGAAGTACACATATATAAAGAATATTGTCTTCACGTAAAAGTTTGTACATTTCAAAAAAAAAATTTTTCAAAACAAAACAAAAAAATGTTAAGTAAAACCCGTCCTTCGGATGGGAAAGTTGTTTTGAACTGTAAACAACAATTTTATTTTGAGGTAGAGGGTCGAGTGAGGTATCATATTGAAGCTGACGTGAAATGCTTCACATTGATACCTCACTCGACCCCATTGGACCACTAGGGGCGCCCCTAACACCAAAAAGGCTATTTTGAAGAACGATAGCAAAACCTGGTGTACGAGGATTATTTTTATTTTGGAGGTAGTGGGTCGAGTGAGGTATCAAATTGAAGCGGACGTGAAATGCTTCAGATTGATACCTCACTCGACCGCATTGGACCACTAGGGGCGCCTCTAACCCAAAAAAAGGGTATTTTGAAGATTGAAGATTGAGATCAAAAAGATCAAGAGATCAAAAATAGCCTTTTTGAGGTTAGAGACGTCCCTATTGCACCAATCGGGTCGAGTGAGGTATTAAATTGAAGGTGACGTGAAGGAGCATCTGATAGACTGGGTGTGGGCTTGAATTAGGGTAATTCTGCGCATGCGCGAAGATAATATGAAAAATATCAAAACATAAAAATAGCCTTTTTGAGGTTAGAGGCGTCCCTAATGGTCCAATGGGGTCGAGTGAGGTATCAAATTGAAGGTGACGTGAAGGCGCATCTGATAGACTGGGTGTGGGTTGAACTATCAGCATTCTGCGCATGCGTAATCTTCAAAATATCCTTTTTTGGGTTAGAGGAGACCACCATTTGCATCTGTCATATTCGTTCCTGTCCGTTAGATGTATTCTTGTCCAATCAGAAGTCTCCATTCCAGAAAGTTCCATCTTCGGCCATGTTCGCTTTGAACCGTTTATTGTAATCATCATCGGGCAGCCCAGGAAACCGTTGAGGCAACATATCCTCAGATACATGTTTGTGCATTCTGAGTATCTATCAGTGCCTGGGTGAATACATTCACCCGATGGGAATATTCCGTAGTTTGGTCACGAAGAACGTAACATTGGTGACCCTCTCCACTGTCCACTTGGTGTTGGGGCGTTGTTGTTGGGCCCATTTCAAGGGATCCACGGTGTCCAGTTTCTCCAGCATCGTCTGTAGCGACACTCGGTTAATGATGGTAAACGGTTGGTCAAATACCTGGATGTTACTGCTCGGGTAAAAGTATCGGACTTGGTCTGTCTCCTTATGCCGCAGCACATAACCAAACGCCAGATTTAATTTGAAGGACGTAGCTTGATCTTTGAAGATGGCTTCCACGTAGCTAGGTAGACGGGCGAGGTCGGTCAGTCGAAAATTGTAGATATCTTGAATAGGGCGATGACGGTAGAAACAGTGCCGTATCATGGACCAGTGGCGCCGATAAATGTCACTCACTGGCTGGGCGTCCTGTAAGAGATCGCTAGGAACAGTTATGGGCTCGTCCAGAAAATGTTCGATGTTGTCAGGCGTATGACTCGAAACCGTAACGGAGGGGTCCGGCTGGATATCCAGGCCCTCCTGGACCATGGGTATAGGCAGGCTCTTCGTCATCGCATCACCAGTGGCGTTCGTCTCTCCGGGTTCATCTTCACTGGGTCTGACCTTCCGCGGCTCGTCTTTAGTGGAAAGTTGTCGCCCAAACCGTAGAGACGGGGCATGCATCAAACGTTGGTGCTGTCTAAACCGACTGGGTCGTTTGAAGAGTCGACCACAATCATTACATAGTACCGTCGCACCCGCGTGGAGTACCCTCTCATGACGCAGTAAATGATCCTTCCGATTGAATGACCGTGCGCAGATTATACAAGTATACCGAGCATCGTTGTGGGTGGAGGCCTCGTGGCGTCGTAACGTATCTAGACGAGTAAACAGCTTCTGGCAGGTTGTGCAAGTGAACATCTTGGTGGTTGACAGAGTGTCTGATGAAACGGCCAGGCCGCCTCCCTTTTATAGCACGCTAGCTGGTGATCTATTTTTAGCACACTCAGTTCAACTATCCCCAAGTCGAGGGCCGAGCCGTGACATCTTCGGTAACATCCGTGTCTCTTCGGTCACCTCCGTACCGTCAACGATCAACATGTAGACATATAGAGTATGTACGGCATGTTATGGTATTCATCAGTGCATGAGTGACGCATTCAGCCGATGGGAGTGGTCGGTCAGCTTGGTAACGAAAAACGTAACATTGGTCACACTCTCCACTGTCCACTTGGTGTTGGGGCGTTGTTGTTGGGCCCATTCCAAGGGATCCACGGTGTCCAGTTTCTCCAGCATCGTCTCTAGCGACACTCGGTTAATGATGGTAAACGGTTGGTCAAATACCCGGATGTTACTACTCGGGTAAAAATATCGGACTTGGACTGTCTCTTTATGCTGCAGCACATAACCAAACGCCAGATTCAATTTGAAGGCCGTAGTTTGATCATTGAAGATGGCTTCCACGTAGCTACGTAGACGGGCGAGGTCAGTCAGTCGGAAATTGTAGATATCTTGAATAGGGCGATGACGGTAGAAACAGTGCCGGATCATGGGCCAATGGCGCCGATAAATGTCACTCACTGGATGGTCTTCGTGTGACAGATCGCTGGGAACATTTATGGCTTCGTCCACGAAGTGTACTTTGCCCTCCACGTCGTACAAAATCTGGCCCAAGGTCTTGTCGTCGGAATTTGACTGTTGAATTAGGGCGACATCATCATCGGCCCTCGTGCGATGGGTGGGAGTTCCCCCTGTTTCGATATTGATGCCTACGGGCTCTTCTATCTGCAAACGTGGCTGCGGAACAGGGTGTCGTGTGCGTTGGTGTCGCAGCAACTGACTGGCCAGTTTGAAAAGCCGACCACATTCTTCGCATGGACGCTTGGGTACTTCATGGCGTGCACGTGTGTGGCGCTGTAAATGATCCGGGCGCTGAAACGACAGTGTACATATCGTACAGTTATACCGGGCGGTTCCTTCGTGCTTGGTAGCCTCATGGCGGCGCAAGTCGTGCAGACGAGTGAATGATTTCGGGCACGTAGTACAAGTGAACATCTTGGTGGTTGACAGAGTGTCTGATGAAACGGCCAGACCGCTTCCCTTTTATAGCACGCTAGCTGATATCATGTTCGGGCACTTCCGTGTCTCTTCGGATGTAAAAGTCCCCGGATGTAAAGTGCCCGAATGTTTACGAATGTTCCACCAATCTGGACTTCTATCAGGTCCATGTCCAGAAGCTCTCATACGCCGCCATTTTGGAGCCGCCATGTTGGATCCGCCATTTTGGAACCGCCATCTTGGATATGTCCCATAATGCACCGGGTCAAAATACTCGCTTCTGATTGGACGAGAGCTCTGTGACGGATTTTAAATACTCGCTTCTGTTTGGTGTACGTCGCTAAAGGTGACCGGAACTGACCTTTGACCCCGGCGCGCGCGGTATAAAGGTTTCCACCGCGGTGCGGTGGAAACCTTTGCGCGCCGGGGTCAACAACGCCCCAACACCAAGTGGACAGTGGAGAGTGTGACCAATGTTACGTTTTTCGTTACCAAGCTGACCGACCACTCCCATCGGCTGAATGTGTCACTCATGCACTGATGAATACCATAACATGCCGTACATACTCTATATGTCTACATGTTGATCGTTGACGGTTACGGAGGTGACCGAAGAGACACGGATGTTACCGAAGATGTCACGGCTCGGCCCTCGACTTGGGATAGTTGAACTGAGTGTGCTAAAAATAGATCACCAGCTAGCGTGCTATAAAAGGGAGGCGGCCTGGCCGTTTCATCAGACACTCTGTCAACCACCAAGATGTTCACTTGCACAACCTGCCAGAAGCTGTTTACTCGTCTAGATACGTTACGACGCCACGAGGCCTCCACCCACAACGATGCTCGGTATACTTGTATAATCTGCGCACGGTCATTCAATCGGAAGGATCATTTACTGCGTCATGAGAGGGTACTCCACGCGGGTACGACGGTACTATGTAATGATTGTGGTCGACTCTTCAAACGACCCAGTCGGTTTAGACAGCACCAACGTTTGATGCATGCCCCGTCTCTACGGTTTGGGCGACAACTTTCCACTAAAGACGAGCCGCGGAAGGTCAGACCCAGTGAAGATGAACCCGGAGAGACGAACGCCACTGGTGATGCGATGACGAAGAGCCTGCCTATACCCATGGTCCAGGAGGGCCTGGATATCCAGCCGGACCCCTCCGTTACGGTTTCGAGTCATACGCCTGACAACATCGAACATTTTCTGGACGAGCCCATAACTGTTCCTAGCGATCTCTTACAGGACGCCCAGCCAGTGAGTGACATTTATCGGCGCCACTGGTCCATGATACGGCACTGTTTCTACCGTCATCGCCCTATTCAAGATATCTACAATTTTCGACTGACCGACCTCGCCCGTCTACCTAGCTACGTGGAAGCCATCTTCAAAGATCAAGCTACGTCCTTCAAATTAAATCTGGCGTTTGGTTATGTGCTGCGGCATAAGGAGACAGACCAAGTCCGATACTTTTACCCGAGCAGTAACATCCAGGTATTTGACCAACCGTTTACCATCATTAACCGAGTGTCGCTACAGACGATGCTGGAGAAACTGGACACCGTGGATCCCTTGAAATGGGCCCAACAACAACGCCCCAACACCAAGTGGACAGTGGAGAGGGTCACCAATGTTACGTTCTTCGTGACCAAACTACGGAATATTCCCATCGGGTGAATGTATTCACCCAGGCACTGATAGATACTCAGAATGCACAAAACATGTATCTGAGGATATGTTGCCTCAACGGTTTCCTGGGCTGCCCGATGATGATTACAATAAACGGTTCAAAGCGAACATGGCCGAAGATGGAACTTTCTGGAATGGAGACTTCTGATTGGACAAGAATACATCTAACGGACAAGAACGAATATGACAGATGCAAATGGTGGTCTCTAATTGGACAAGAGTGTTCTTGAATTGTAACACCAAGTGGATAATGGAGATATTGACCAATGTTGCGTTCTTCGTGGTTAAACTGACCACCACCTCCATCGGATGAAAGTATTCACCCACGCACTGATAGATACTCAGAATGCGCAAACAACTATCTGAGGATATGTTGCCTCAACGGTATCCTGGCCTGCCCGACGATGATTAGAATAAGCGGTTCAGATGGCACTTTCTGAAATGGAGACTTCTGATTGGACAAGAATACATCTAACGGACAGGAACGAATATGAAACATGCAAATGGTGGCCTCTGATTGGATAAGAATCTTCTTGAATTGTAAATATACCCAACGCAGCTCCCCCAGCGTGGGTGTGATGTAACATTGGGGAAAATAAAATATATGAAAAAAACTTCTTGTTGTTGTTGTTCTCTCATGTGTCATCCTTGTTGTTGTTGTTGTTGTTCTCTCTCTGGTCTATATCATGGCGTTATGTTAGAGTGTTAAGGTGTAACGACGGGCGTTGACAGGCATCACCGCATTTCGAAGAATTAGTGACAATTCCATGGAATATCAGAGCTTCTGAGCTATTTCACCAGGGCGTTGAAGCATTAAGAATGGTGTTGGTGGGCGTTGCTACAAGATGACACCTCACACGGTCCATTTGGACCGCGGATGGTCCATCTCTACACCAAATAACATCCTTCACTGCTAAAAAAGGCCCACTTTCGCTACAACTTGTACTAATGACGTCACCAATGACGCCACAGATGCTATAAATATCCCTGAAATCAGGGTCTATACTCCGAGAGCTACAACATGATACCCCACACGACGCATTCGCAACGCGGATGGTCCATCTCTACACCAAATACCTTCCTGCACTGCCCCCAAAGGCTCACTTTCGCTAATACTCCTACTGATGACGTCATCGATGACGTCACAGATGCTTCGGACATGCCTCAATTCGGAATGTACACCCCGAGAGCTACAAAATGACACCTCACACGACGCATTCGGACTAAGGATGGTGCATCTCTACGCCAAACTCACCCTCACGCACCCACAAAATGTCCACTTTCGCTACTACTCGTACCGATGACGTCATCAATGACGTCATAGATGACGCGGACACCCCTCAAATCGGAATGTACACCCCGAGAACTACAAGATGACACCTTCCAGGACGCATTCGAACCGTGAATAGCCCATCTCGACCCCAAATACCTTCATGTACTGCCCGAAAATGTCCACTTTCGCTACTACTCGTACCGATGACGTCACCGATGACGTCACAGATGACACGAACATCCCTCAAATCGGAATGTACACCCCGAGAACTACAAGATGACACCTTCGAGGACGCATTCGAACCGTGAATAGCCCATCTCGATCCCAAATACCTTCATGTACTGCCCGAAAATGTCCACTTTCGCTACTACTCTTACCGATGACGTCACCGATGACGTCACAGATGACGCCGACATCCCTCAAATCGGAATGTACACCCGAGAACTACAAGATGACACCTTCCAGGACGCATTCGAACCGTGAATAGCCCATCTCGACCCCAAATACCTTCATGTACTGCCCGAAAATGGCCACTTTCGCTACTACTCGTACCGATGACGTCACCGATGACGTCACCGATGACGCGAACATCCCTCAAATCGAAATGTACACCCCGAGAACTACAAGATGACACCTTTCAGGACGCATTCGAACCGTGATTAGCCCATCTCGACCCCAAATAACTTCCTTCGCTGCCCCAAAATGGCCACTTTACTTACTACAACCAACTGCACATGCGCAGATTAACGCGACATGCATTCAAAAACACACCATTCTGACTCTACCCCACACAAGCTTCACTTTGACACCTCACACGACCCATTCGAACCGTGATTAGCTCATCTCTAACCCAAACACACCTCTACATAGCACCCAAAATGCCTGTTTTCTATACTACGGCCAGACTGCGCATGCGCAGACTATTGAACACGGACGAACCATTAGTGTAGTCAAGTGCTCCTCCACGAGAGCTTCAAAATAAGACCTCACTCGACCTCATTGGACCATTAGGGACTCACCTAGACTCCAACATGTCCACCCCGTATGGCCCTATACACCCATAGCCATGCAGTATAGGCCTATGGGCCTACCCAGGCCTTAGTGACTTTTTTTCAAAAATTTCACCGATTCGCTCCGCAACACTTCCTATCATGTTCTACATGACGAGACGTGAAAAACGAGACCCCACAACCCTACCGCAAATATATAGAAGTGGGTTTCCCAGTAGGATAAACATTGAACCTATACCCCAGTATGGGTCTATATGGGGCTCGGTGACTTTTTCAAAAATTTCACCGATTCGCACGGGGACACTTCCTATCATGTTCTAAATGACGAGACGAGTAAAACGAGACCCCACAACCCTACCGCAAATGTATAGAAGTACGTTTCCCAGGGGACAAACATTGATCCTATACCCTCAGTATGGGACTATATGAGGCTATATCGTACTTTTTCAAAAATTTCACCGATTCGCACGGGGACACATCCTATCATGTTCTAAATGACGAGACGAGTAAAACGAGACCCCACAACCCTACCGCAAATGCATAGAAGTACGTTTCCCAGGGGGACAAACATCGGTCCTATACCCTCAGTATGGGACTATATGAGGCTATATCGTACTTTTTCAAAAAATTTCACCGATTCGCACGGGGACACTTCCTATCATGTTCTAAATGACGAGACGAGTAAAACGAGACCCCACAACCCTACCGCAAATGTATAGAAGTACGTTTCCCAGGGGGACAAACATTGATCCTATACCCTCAATATGGGACTATATGGGGTTCGGTGACTTTTTTTAAAAATTTCACCGATTCGCACGGGGACACTTCCTATCATGTTCTAAATGACGAGACGAGTAAAACGAGACCTCACAACCCTACCGCAAATGTATAGAGGTACGTTTCCCAGGATGGTCCTATACCTCCCATACTCCATATAGGCATTTTCCCGTAATTTAGGATAAAGTCCGTATTCCGTATTTTTTCAGGAAAATTTTTACATACACCCACCCTGGAACTAGGGAAAGATAACTCTGTTGATAGACAAGCCCCGTTAAGCCCGGCGACCTATATACCCTCATACCCCATATAGGCATTTTCCCAGGTTTTTCGATAAAGTCCGTGTTCCGTATTTTTTTTTTCAGGAAAAATTTTACATGCAGCCACCCAGCCATCAAATACCCCTTCACCTAGGCTTCCCGTTGATACCTCACTCGACCCCATTCGACCATTAGGGGCTCCCCTAGATGCCAAAACGTCTATTTTCATACCCTTGGGCCACCGCGCATGCGCAGAATGATCCTAATTCAACCCCACACCCAGTCCATCAGATGCCCCTTCATGAATGCTTCAATTTGATACCTCACTCGACCCCATTGGACCATTAGGGGCTCCCCTAGCTCCAAAACGTCTATTTCCATACCCTTGGGACACCGCGCATGCGCAGAAGGCCGATATTTCAACCCCACGCCCAGTCCATCAGATGCCCCTTCACGAATGCTTCACTTTGATACCTCCTACGACTCCATTGGCCCATTAGGGAGTCCCCTAGCTCCAAAACCGCTATTTCCATACCCTTGGGCCACCGCGCATGCGCAGAATGCCGATATTTCAACCCCACACCCAGCCCATCAGATGCCCCTTCACGAATGCTTCACATCGATACCTCACTCGACCCCATTGGTCCATTAGGGGCTTCCCTAGCTCAAAAACGTCTATTTCCATACCCTTGGGCCTCCGCGCATGCGCAGAATGCCGATAGTTCAACCCCGCGCCCAGCCCATCAGATGACCCTTCATGAATGCTTCACTTTGATACCTCACTCGACGCCATCGGTCCACTAGGGGCTCCCCTAGTTCCAAAAAGGCTATTTTCATACCCTTCGGCCACCGCGCATGCGCAGAAGGCCGATATGTCAACCCCTCACCCAGCCCATTAGATGCCCCTTCACCTAAGCTTCACTTTGATACCTCACTCGACTCCATCGGACCATTTTATCTAGGGACTACTTTTTCTCCGCGGAAGCTTTTTCCCGAGACCGAATTACCGCCAAAACCGCGGCCAAACCGCATCACCGCGGATGAATACATTTTTTTGCCGGAACTTTTTTTTTTTTTTTTTTTTTGGCGGCCATCTTGTACCCACCTCCCACATGGCGGCCATCTTGTACCCACCTCCCACTTGCACTCACTCACACTCGCGGCCATCTTGTACCCACCTCCCACACATGACACTCATACACAGGCCACGCCCCAATACGCCCCAATCCACATACAATTATGACGTCAAAACAGGTTCTGCGCATGCGCAGTGAGGCGCTATTCCCTCAATTTAGCCTTTGTATACTACTAATGTGCGTTTCTAACCAAATTAGTACTGACAGGAGACATTGCTGATCAGTATGTCCTACACTCACCAACTCTTTAACATTCACAAATCTAATAGTTCTCCCTTCCACCGAGGCATACTGGCGCTCTGAACTTGATAAACTATTTCCGTTTTCAAATTAGTACCGCCTAAAAGTATTTCTGACTTTCTGCAGCTGATAATATACTTCCGCTTGGTGGTCTGTAAAATTGGCGTTGACTGGTGTTCATCGTTTAGTGTGATATGTCCGCCTGATTATCTACCCTTATCATCTGTAGACAACGGAAACTGGACCCAACGTGATAGCCAGTGACATGATACTCGTTCACGGTCTCACTCTTAGTCACCCTGTAAGAAATGGTGAGAATTGTTGTAATATGGAGATCTATTTATACTTTCCTCTGTCGAATTGTAATGGTACATGTGGAATATTCCAGATTTTCATATTCAAGCCGCCGTAATTTTATTAAATTACATCAAGCTTGGTATCTTTCTCAGAATAACGAACCTGCACTCTCCATACTTGCTAACTCGAGTGTTACCATCTCCGAATTCAAAGAAAAACTTCTGATTGTAAGCTTCCGTATTTGTTTTCGATTATTTAGCATAGTTCCTGCCATGTGAGCATATTTCTGTTTCAAAGAAGCTCCACCTCCCTGAACTACGGTTGCCTATATACTACACCATGTTAAAGACATTCTATACAATATTATAACATACCCGGTACCCATGATCATAGTATCAGATCCCACTGTCAGATATACACCGAGTTTAATAGTTACAAACTCTGACAACAGGAGAATGTAACATACCATATCATGCCATATTTCTTAACATAGTTTATTGATATAATGATTGTTTGTTAGATGATCAGACCATAGAAATAAACTCGTACAAACAATATCTTAGCTATCATGCAGCTTCTTAGGCAGCTCTGAAGCTTACCTGAACTTAACAACTTCCACGTGGAAGGGGAGATAATGCTGCGTGGCAGTGCATTTTACCTATGGTAATTGAACGGCTAGTATTGTACCGTTATATTCACGCGTGGGATAAAAATAATTCACATTTCAAATAATTTTCAGTTAAAAATCCTCCCAAAAAATGTGAACCAAGCCCGGAGAGGATCCTGGGCATAGATTCAACGTTATAATTTTCTCGGGAGAGAATCCGCGACTTTTTCCAATTAAATCTGACTCGCTCTCGCCGAGAAGGTATGGTTATCCACAAATCCGTTTCTTGGGCAGAAGGTTTTAAAAAGAAATAAAGAAAGGAAAGAGAACTAATCAATTATGATTAAACTATCATCCTTTTATTGACTGTGTCGATCCCCCGCTCCTTCACGTGAACACTCGGTAATGGCGGCCGTGGAGACCTGGAGAGCTCGCACCAATTGTGTCATCAACTCCAATAACTTAGAGGTGGAGGTTATGAAATTTGACTCAGAAATTCATAAATATCCTTCCAGTTGGAATTTCTCGTTTCCTCTCGAACAAAGAGGATCTGACACGGCAAATCAGAAAATGAAAAATTTGAGAGGAACGCATTAAAGGTAATGTCCGCTTGTCTCATTGAATCTTTATGGTTTTTTTGTTTGCGTTTTGCTTAAACCCGCCAAGCTTGTATTATCAGTGGTTAACTAAATTACCTCTTTGAAAAGTATAATGGAACTGGAACTGCCATTTTTCACAGTCTCTGAGCCGTCTTTGACACAAATATCCTTCTCAAATCTACCTCTCTTGAACCAGGAATTAACCCGACCAGCGCCTGGTATTACTCACTGCTGTTCTCTACAAAAGGACGTGGCATCGTTTGACCCAGACCAAGCATTACTCCCTATAACAGGAATTGATACTCCCTCGTAATTTAGCCTGTTTCCACGTTATTCCCACGGAATATATACATCACAGCAATATTTCATTTCGTGAAGATACAATTTTTGATATGGCTCTAATAATAGTTGAGTTATTGAGACCAGTCAAACGGGAAAAAAAATCAAAATAGCAAACGTTTCTCTGAAAAGATTTACACAAACACCTGCAGTTCCTCACATATTGTACGTTTGAAATAATGGTATTTGCAGATATGCATTTAACCGAATTAATATCAATTTGTACTCATATACTACAACGTTTGTTCTTATTCGTTCTTCTAACGATATAATGTTTATTATCTTTCGCTGTAATGACATAAAATAGATATAAAAATATGAATTGGGCTCTATTCAAAACATTTTTTTCTGGACATTTTCAACGAAACGCGGTATTTTGATTTCCATTTCATATTCGAGAAACGGTATACTGTCATCTGTCTATTCAATCTAACTCTTATATATTTATGTCTGAATATTTGTAGCTGATACAATTATTTTTTCCGTGATGTTGTTACCCCATTTTGTCGATGAGAATGTATTTATCTGGAATTATTCGACTTCTCGTATGCCGGGTACTTCGGTCATTGTAATGTGATTAATACAATTTCTTTGTTGATGCAGCAACAGTATAGTTATATGAAGAGCAATGTAAAGATTGACTTCAAATTACGTTAAGTAAATCTCATATATCAAGGGACTTGCGTGTACAGATTGAAATTAACTCATTCTCCTATAATTACATTAACATTCTGTGTTTGGTTCCCAGTCAGCGAGCAATGGCTGAGCTGTTTATTATTTCCATTTCTCCGCTTTATTCCGTTTCCATCGTTCAATACAGCGAGACTGGGGCCTCAAAGGAGAGCAGGCATTCTCACGAGGGATTATTTCCTTTTCTTGTTCACATGAAAACAAACGGTCCTCCCCTTTCTCACCCTGTTGAAAAGAGGCCCAAAGGAAGGTATAAGACTTTATAGCGTAAGACCATCCGTGAGAAGAGGACACGATCATAGCCGAGTATCTACTCTTTTTCTACAACATAGCACATTCTCGTGTCCTTTCGTGGACAAAGTCATTGTCAAATAAAATTGGAAACAGAATGCTTTTCACAATTGCAGCAATTGCAAATTCCAAAACAATATAAACAATTTTGTGACGAAGTTTTACCACATTTCTCCTCGTTACTTAGTTCATATAGTATAGTTACAGTTCATCGTGGGATCAGGTTGTATCGGGAGTTTAAAAAAAAATTTTTTTTGGAAGAATGCCAATATTCTAGTAAATTAGTGAGAATTTATCTTGCGTTATAAACATGGTAGTGTGACTAACGTCACAGGACCTACGAAGTAAGGGCTGATATGATTTAAGTGTGTACTCGAGAGATGACTTGGGGACCCTATATGCTAGCGTGAGAGAATTTATATAGCAGTCTCTAATTGACAGTGGGTACTATTAACTTTCGCTTACAGTCCCTGTAAATTCACCATGTCGAGATGATATCCATTTAGCGGGGGCTCGGAGGGCATGGTGGCCCCCCTTTAAACACCTCAAATGGGTCAGGAGGATAGATACATGTAAGTGTATTAGGAAGATATCTAGACCACTCTAAAAGTGACACAAAAGACCAACAAATACAGTCGGTGTAAATTGACCAAAACGAGATAATATCCATTTAGCGCTGGCTAATTTCAGCGCCGACCCCACCCGACTCCGCTGGAAGATCCCTATGCTATAATTTTGATGAATGCGTCCTATGCTGAACTGATAGTAAGAAAGGCTTCTGCAGATACCATGTCGGCTGTAACACATGGTTAGAGCATAATATTAAATGGAAAATTTGTTAAAAACTTGATGCACACAACAGCGGCAAAAACAAAGCCTCCTTGAACAACCTATCTTTATACAGGAAATTCTTAACTCAGAAAATACCATTCTCTCTCAAAAGAAAACAATTTACGCCAGGAAGGCCTTTTTATTAAGCTAATTTTGTTAGGTAGGGGCCTACTTAGATTCAATAATTGTCACGAAATTTCTTTGATTATATCTTAATTGCAACCATGTTTGTTCCTCTGACATGCTTGAGATATGTACATGTATAACACACTTTCATTTGAGAGTCCAGACATTTCACCATTCATGTGAACAAATTGTACTCAACATGGAATAATTAAATTCACACTACCCATTTATACAGTATCAGTACTATGTTACTACCTGTAGCAGTTGAACCCCAGTAAAACTTAAACAATTAAAACCAGTAAAGAAATTGTCTGTTGAATAACAGAAAATATGGTATGGAGATTTGAATGAGTAAACTATTAAACAACTTACATGATACCAACAAAATGTCCCAACACAAGCTGATAAATTCCTTGGGTGGCTTGCAGGATGGCTTTGTTTCACCCTCAGTAAACTTTATCATTGTTGCTCACAGGCTAATCTGAAGGATGAAACACATCTTTCTTTGTTCTGCTGGGTTATTGCACCAGGCTGACTTAATTGGTTGATGTAGGATATTTCACCATCAGTGGCAATTTGACCTAAATTTGGAGCCTGATTTGGTCTGTGATGAAATGTTTGGATGTGAAATAGGATACACGTTAAAGGCCACAGTTTACATATATCTATAACAATATACTTACTTGTGTGTATTAAGAATGGCAAGTTGGTAATAGCAGTGTAGATAAATGCACTAACAAATGATGGAAAATTAGCATTTCCTATTTCATTATCCCATCACGTTTTGTACTGTGTTATATACAATGTATACAGTGAAACATACAGCCAAGGGTTCCCAATGGGCATGACAGTGCACTCGCTGAGCTATCAATAAATAATAATAAAAATAATTATAAATCAAATTTTCATCAGAATTCGGTCTGCTCAGAACTTGCTGGTAACAATGCCCTAATGCACGTTCATGCCAAAAATCAAGGTTCTAATGTCAACGGTTCTCCTTATTTTGCCGACGAAAGGATTCGGATGGACTGACTGACTCACTCATTACCGGCCAATTTGCGATCTGTAGCCTACTTCGTAGGAATATGCTTTAAAACTTACAGGTTTCTACCACAGCTAGCCGAACGTCGCTATACACCTTTGCAGCCATTAAAAACATGGCAGTGTGACTATGCGTCACAGGACCTACGAAGTAAGGTAGGCATTAGGACAGGCACTGAGCTCTTGGCAATCCCCCCCCCCCCCCCAGCCCCAAGTTGAAATCCTGCCTATATTAAGATGGGCTCATGCAGCCCAAGTCAGAATCACCAGAGATTTTCATCAAAAATCACCAGAAATTTTCGATTAAAACAATATTGAATATTTTGTTGAAGATTAAAAGTGATGGGATTGAATGAATAGTTTACCAGTGCTGATGTGAATCTGTGACACACCAACACACTCTGTGGCAGTGATTCTGTGACACACCAACAACACTCCGTGCCAGTGATTCTGTATCCCTTAATCAAGGAATCAAAATTTGAAATGACAAAAAAAATTTAGACATAATTACACATGTAATGTTTTTGTTTAAATTATATCCCAGTGTGATACTTTTCTACAGTATCAGTACTATGTTACTATCTGTAGCGGTTGAAACCCAGTAAAACTTAAACAATTAAAACCAGTAAAGAAATTTGTCTGTTGAATAACAGAAAATATGGTATGGAGATTTGAATGAGTAAACTACTAAACAACTTACATGATACCAACAAAATTTCCCAACACAAGCTGGTAAATTCCTTGGGTGGCTTGCAGGATGGCTTTGTTTCACCGTCAGTAAACTTTTATCATTGTCGCTCACAGGCTAATCTGAAGGATACCACATCTATCTTTGTTCTGCTGGGTTATTGCATAGTCTGACTTAATTGGTTGATGTAGGATATTTCACCAGCAGTGGCAATATGACCTAAATTTGAAGCCTGATTTGGTCGGTGATGACATGTTTGGATGTGAAATAGGATACACGTTAAAGACCACAGTTACTATCTATAACGATATACTTACTTCTGTGTATTAAGAATGTAATGGTAATGTTGGTAATAGCAGTGAAGATAAATGCACTAACAAATGATGGAAAATTATCATTTCCTATTCCTACGAAGTAGGCTACAGATCGCAAATTGTCCGGTAATGAGTGAGTGAGTCAGTCCATCCGAATCCTTTCGTCGGCAAAATAAGGAGAACCGTTAACATTAGAACCTTGATTTTTGGCATGAACGTGCATTAGGGCATTGTTACCAGCAAGTTCTGAGCTGATCGAATTCTGATGAAAATTTAATTTAGAATTAATTTTTTATTATTTATTGATGACTCGAGTGCACTGTCATGCCCATCGGGAACCCTTGACTGTACGCTTCACTGTGACTTTTAAGCGCCTGGGACTAACTTCGGCCGCCCAGCACTAAAGCAAAACAATTATGCGCCCAGCACTCGAAAATATCAGTAACTTTAATGGTACTTGCCAAAATATGTCGGCATTATACGTTTCCAGGTAGCTCCGCCATGTTTTCCCTAATAGTCCACGCCACGCTTCCCGAGCTGTATATGCCACGATGCATGAAGGAAGCAAATCATTTTATCGGAGAATGGAGGTTGTTATTTCGTCTGCTGCGAAGTTTTACCGAGCCACGAGTATCACTTTACATGTACATGTATTTTATAAATCATTGTCAGAAGCGCCAAGCAACTTTGAAAAACTTCTTCTCACAGAAGCGTCAGGGTATTTGTTGGCTTTCGGTGGTCGTTGTTGTTGTTCTAAGACGTCAGCTTCCAAAATATATTTTAATTATATCTATGTTAAAAGCACACATGCATGTGTGCGCTCGCTCGTACGTCGTAATCAGTCTATTAGATCTACATGTACTATGAGATATCTATAATATGGCTAGTTGAACAGTACACTTGAATCTAGTATTAAACTGGAGATTCTGGAGTAATCTATTTTTAGCCTCACTGTAATGTTGACACACATTCCGATGGTATGGATCCGTTTTCACTCATTTGCTGGTCTTGGAATTCCGTTGAAGGCATATTATACTGCACGGTTTATATATCCAGCCTATACAACATTGCATAATTTCTTCAGTTCAGTCATTAGTTAAAAAATGTTCTACCTCAAAAAGAAATAAAAAATTACTGGATTTTATGAGAGAAATTACTAAATTTAAACATAACAATGACCCTATTATCTGTTATTACTGAAGAGATCAATAATAAAATCATCGTTGTGTTTTAAATTCAGTAACCTATAACCAGTTGTTTATTTTTTTCGTGTGTGCTTTATTGTTCATTGATTATTATTATGTACTCTCTTCAGATGAGGTACCTTGATGCCAAATAAATATATCCATGGAGAATGGCTCTCTTTTGATTCTTGCATTCTAACAAATCTCTGATCTTGACCGTTCTCACTTCAAATTTGTGTTTCTTTTCCAGTTTCCGGTCTTATTTTGGGACTTGAAACATTTACTTCTCAACTGCTCTGACAGAGCACCATTCCCTACGCTAATTTGAAAAAATCTCCTAATGCCGAGAAGAGGGGGGAGGGGGGGGGTGCCCCGCTCTCTCGGACTCTCCTCCCAACACCTCGTGCTGCACTGTTGGGCTGATCAGTGCCCATGGTAATAGAAACTGAGGGCGATAATAGTTGCTATGCTAACGACTCACCAGCGATGACATCTGGAAAAGTTAATAGTTCCCACTGTCAATTTAGAGATGCTATATAAATTCTCTCATGGTAGCACACAGGGCCCCCAAGTCATCTCTCGAGTACACACTTAAATTATATCAAACCCTATTTCGTAGGTCCTGTGACGTTAGTCACACTGCCATGTTTCATTATCCCATCACGTTTTGTACTGTGTTATATACAATGTATACAGTGAAACATACAGCCAATGGTTCCCAATGGACATGACAGTGCAGTCGCTGAGCTATCAATAAATAATAAAAAAAATAATTAAAAATCAAATTTTCATCAGAATCCGGTCAGCTCAGGACTTGCTGGTAACAATGCCCTAATGCACGTTCATGCCAAAAATCATGGTTCTAATGTCAATGGTTCTCCTTATTTTGCCGACGAAAGGATTCGGATGGACTGACTCACTCACTCATTACCGGACAATTTGCGATCTGTAGCCTACTTCGTAGGAATATGTAACTCATATCCAAGTCATATAATATTAAACTGTAACTTATATAAAGTCAAACTGTAACTCACATATATAATGTTGGGGATGAAACCATTGAATGAACCGGAAACTAACACTCCACCGCAAGGTGAATTTGAACGGTTATTGGTATAAGACACTGATGAGGTGATTAACTTCTCTGATTTATTTCAAGTGTTGAGCACTAGCGCATGCACCCGGGTTTATCGTGTGAATCAGATTTAATTTCTTCCATCAAGTGGGTAAACTAGCCATACTGGTGAAACTTCAGTAAATCCTGCAAGACTGGAAATTACAATTGCAAAGTTAACTTCTTATACGTTCCGTTAGAATATAGCCCTGATGGATTTTCCATTGCGCTTTGCTTCAATTAAAATCCAGATATATGCTCTATCACAACACGTGTCTGTGATACAGACAGCCTGCTTAAATCATTATCATGCATATATCCTAGGCAAAGCTCGTGTCCAGCAGGTGTAAAAATAGCGGCACCTTCATCAAAGGCTCTTTAAACCTCACTTGACCAACTATTCTTCATACAGTTGAGATTTCACAGAAGTCTTTAAAGTTATCTCCTTTATCTATCTTATAGCTGAGGTATATCAAGGGCGAGCATGCGCATACCAGCTGTCCAGGCGGACTTACACGTGGATGGAGTGACAAGTCCGGCTGTCAACACCTCTGACACATCTGAAGTCCAACGAAACCCAAGTATTGCTTTAATGAGCCCTAATAGATTTAAGATCAAACCTAGTGTGATTCGATCTCCTGGCATCGTTTAAACTCTACTGCGGGAATGGTACAATTTGGTCACCAACCTTTGATATGGAATACTTCTGTCACAGATTGTGGTTTTATCGAGAACACACTTCAAGATTACCAATGCAATTGATCACGTCCCATATTAAAGTATAATAGGCAACCGATAACTGTGAAATATAATGAAAGCTATGTTCATTTTCACAAATCATTAGATACAAGACTGAACGCTTTTCTCGTTTCTCTTTACGAAACGTAGCCGTAGTCGTTTGGAGCTGAGATCTTCGACGGTTTCTTCCGTGCTTGATTTATTTTCCTTTCATCTTGAAATAAATATCATGACGAGATCTTGTTTGAATATATTCTCACTGGGAAAGGAAACCCACACCTAGACTCCTTCAAATCTATAGGAGC